>OOFC01002193.1:35100-46712 GCA_900323345.1 Pseudochromis fuscus | reverse complement strand
CCCCGATTAAGCAGCGACTACGCCAGGAGCTGGAGGAGCGACGGCAGAAACACAGCTAGCGATAGTAGAAGAATAAAGCAATGAAAATACAGTTTTGTCTCTGGATCCCAGTGTAGACTTTTAAAACCAGGAACAGCACTTGCATGCACACGATCAGCTCCTCCATTTAAACATTATTACAGCGAGGGTGCGCTTCTCCGTCATATGCGACAGGGAAGCAGATCGTAATTCCCTCAAACTGAATAAATACCGCACGTAGCGATGCAACACTGCTTTGTTAACTCAATCATGTTGTAACTAGAAGATCCGCTGAAAAAAATAATGTTTTCATGGACTGATAGTAACAGGGTAACAGTAGTTTGGTAACAGCAGCTAGCTTGCTAGCGGCCGGTTGTTGAGAACCGGCTCCCTATGCAGGGATGTACTGACGTTTTACATGACACGGCCCCAACCTGGCCCCCTGCCGATGGAAAATCAAACCGGTTCATAGGAGGACCGGCTTCTGAACCCATTGAGCCCTGGCTCGAGCCCCAGCCCGGAACTGGCCCTGGAACCTGTTTGGTGGAAAAGGGGTAACTGAGGCTGTTTTGGGTCAGATTTGACTGTTATCTATTAAAGGGGACATATTATGGAAAATCCACTTTTATATGTACTGTTTGGTATTTGGTTTACCTCCAAGTCCACTGACTGTGAGATTTTAAAACCATCTCATTGTTGCATGAGCTGCTTGAAGAGAAACACCTGGGGTAAAACTAGCCGTTCTGGATTCTGCTCTACTGTGACGTAACAGGAGAGCAGACGGTGTCTGACAGGGTCTTACCGACGCTGCATTAGCCAATCCCTCCACAGTATCCCACGTGGTCTCCCACAGCGTCAGAAGCGTAGGATCCGCCTTCTTGGATTTCTCCTTTACACAGAAGTTTGGCCGCGACATGAGTGAACCAAAAGCTCGGTTTTGGGTTGTAAAAACCCACACTTGCGTGAGACAGGCTGCCAGCCTCACAGCGGAGTGGATTAGTCTCTTTTTCGATTACTCATGTTGCATTGGTTTCCTGGTTACAGCCACAGTGTACTGAAGTCAGTGCAGAGCAACGGGGGGAGCGCATTAAAGCATCAGGCACTAGGAAATAGATAGTTCGTAATGGACCTATCACAGAGTGTTTTTCAGGCAGACTACAATACATGATCAAAGTGGAGTTTCACCAAGAAACTTCACCAACATGTGCTAGACTTATTTAAACGTGCTGAAAAACAGTATAATATGTCCCCTTTAAAATGGATTTCAGTTCCACCAGTGTGGGCCAAATCAAGAAAAATGGAGGTTTTACGGATTCCTGAAGCTGTGAAACTGTACATGCCATGACGGAGTATTTTTTATGGGACAGTCACATAGACTGGATAGAGAATGGACATGCTCACTGGTCTCTGAAGCATAAACTAAGGACTAATCATCCATTTATTAATAACAGATAGGGTGTTAATACATTCTAAATAGTTCTGAAGTTCAAATTCGATATAGACACTTATTATGACTCGAACTATACTGTGAACAAATATGAACAATATGTAAGGGTTAAACACTGTGTGAGCAGAGAGTGTTTCCCTATCGGGATCAGTAATATATCACATTATTTAATTTGAATATCTGAGTGAGGGTGTCACTTTTATGCCGTCAGTACCCTTAATGCTTCCTTCATTTGTCCTCCACCAGTTTCCTGTGCCAAACTCAAGAGGAAGAAGAGCCTGTTTGGGACCGCCATTTATGTGGAGGTGACAGCAGAGGGGGAGTCGCGCCGCACAGTGAAGTCTCACAGCTCCTCCAGTCCTAAATGGGACGAGAGGCTCACTCTGTAAGAAGCGAAAAGGACGAAAATGTTTTCTTCACGTCTATGTGCAGAATATACATGAGTATTACTTCTAGTTTCATGATGCACATAAATCCCCCATCTCTGTGTGGTCCCAGAATTTGGTTTAGAGAATAATTCATAAATACACAGTAACTTTATTTTATGGAGAAGGTAAAATGAGAGACACAACATGATTAATTGTCTGTTTGTCTGGTCAGACTCCTCCAAACAGAACATTTCTAGGAAGTGTTTCAGTTACAGCTGATGTAAATAATTATTTTTCTCAGTACTTTTTTTTACCACACTTTACTTTGGTGTGGAGCTTTTTTTTTTTAAATTTGAAATATAATGACAGGAGAACCCAGTCATGTTTCTGAAGATGATTATTTGAACAAGGGGGGAAGCTGTATGACAACACACAGAGCTCTTTGTATCATTAGAGGCGCTTGTGGAGCCAACGGCCTGGACATGGCAGACTTTTTACAGCTGTCTGGCTTCCGAATAGCTCAACCAAATGCCAGAAACATGCCACTGCAAATGCTAATTGTCTTGAATGGGTGATTATTGCCGACATGACGGAGTGCTGCCGTGTTTGTGTGTGATCTTGTGTTTGCACAATGTAATGTTGAGCAAGCTGCTATGGGTCCTACACATGGGGTTCAGGATTAAATTCTAGATGTTTCTCGTTTGACCCTCAGCACAATGAGTGTGTTGTGTATCGTTCATTTTAAGTAAGAACTGAAAACATAACGACGCAGCATTGTGCAAGCGGAGTACATCAGTCACTTACCCTGCAGCAAGGACAAGTTACTGTTGTGAGATTTTTTGAGGGGGAGGTATTGTTGGAGAAGGAGAAGCATTTGAATCACAGTTGTTTTATTAGTTGCTTTTATTCTTTCCTGTACGACAGATATGCCATTTTGTTTTACTTGTATGAGTGTGATATCCACAGTCTGTCAGTTGTAAATCCAAGTTGTAAGCGTTACATGTGTTGTGTATTCCTTATTTTCTAGGAATGTAACACCACACACACAGGTGGATTTCAAAGTATGGAGTCACCACACCCTGAAAGCAGATGCTCTGCTGGGAAAAGCCACATTGGACCTACTTCAAGCCTTGGAGCAGCATGACAGAAAATGTAAGATTAAACCACATCAAACATATAGAACAATATCATGAGTGTTTATAGTTGTGGCCGTAGACTATGTATAGAACCTGTTTGTTTGTGGACTCACATTGAATGTCGCCATGTTGGTTGTTTGGAGCCAGAAGTGACCATATTTGGATATGAGGGGAGGAATGAGTAGGCAGGTATGACCCTTGAACTCGAAAACACTGCCCAGTGTGGATGAGACTGAAGGTCCAGTGTAGACTAATTTGAAACTAGAACTTTCAATCAGTTTAACCTTGCCCCTAAATCTTCCTCTTTTAGCCTAATATCCACTTAAAGATAAATGATTTTCAGATGGACCAGATCACTGAGGAGAAAAGTTGACTTCAACTAATGACAACAAAATGATAATTTTTGAATTGAAGTCAATAGAAATCAGCATCTCGTGGCCATCGCGGTTGTTCCACCTTTTTGCACTTCCCGCATTGGCCTCATTTTTGAGACCCAGTTGCTCCGTCCATTTCTGTATACACTCAGTTGTACAGTTACCATAATACCAGGAAACAACAGATCTTTTTAACAGTTACATAACTTACCCTGTACTCTGTCTTTTGGCTACATGCATACCCCAATCATCTCTCCTGAAGGTGTTATAATAATGTATTATGGTTTGTGTTGTCACTCTGTCTCTACCATGCTTGCTTTGGCCTCACAGTGGAGAATGTGAAGGAGGTGCTGAAGCTGAGTGTGGAGCAGAAGGGGGTTCTGGTTCCGATGGGGGAGCTGACTGTGTACCTGGACGGGCTGACTGTCACTGACCAGGAGGAGCTGACACCGCTCACCAACGGCAACGCAGCAAATGGCACCAGTGAGCTCAGGGTTTATGTCGGGGTTGGGTGAAACTGGGGTTGTGAATTTTAAGTCTAATGTGTACTAGTAAATTTGAATCATAATAAAACAGACACATTAGTTTGACTGAATTTACTAATTATGCACATGCACCTAGTATGTGTTTGCTAACATTGTTTTCTAAATTCCTCTCTAGAAGTCCAACAGAATGGTGATGCCATCCATGAAAATGGAGACTCATCTTCCTCTTCTTCAAGGGCTGCCAACAGGTAAGCAAACTAAATAAACCACACGTAACGTTCCTCCACATATTTCACGTAGAAGGAGATTCTGTCGACTTCTCTTTTCCTAAAATGGTTGTTGGACTTGTTAGGATTCCTACTTCAAACCAAGGAGCATGCTTATCCTCAAGTAAAAGAATGCTAACACACTGATAAGTGTGGTAGCCCAGTTTCCAAACAGTAATTCATGAAGGCATATTTTACATCACTGTTGCTACCATATTATATCTTGTGCTAGTTTAATGAGGTCTGTGTCTTCTCTGTGTGTGTGTCTTGGTTGTATTTTTTATTTTTTTTGTCTTGGCTGTCGCCTGTTGCTTTAATGCTTTAAGTTCTCACTCTGGTCACTGGTGCCAGTCGCATCTGTCACACTGTAAAAGTGCCCTCCAGTGAGACTAACTGGGATTTTTTATTGGAAAACCGCATGTCTGCTCATCGCACCAGATGGGAGGATGTTGGGGGGGAGATGGGCGGGTTGTGGCTGCCTGGCTCCTCTCTGCATTGCAGTTGTAGAGAGGACTGCAAGACACAAACAGGGGGTATTTAAAACTGTTCCCACTCCCTAGGAGTTCCAGAAATGTACAAGTACTCAGGCAGATAGGAAACGCTGCCAGCTGAGGGACATTAGTGGCAGCACAACAACATTTTCCCGTCGTTCTTACCTAAATAATGAAGCCCGGCTGAGACAGTTAGTATAACAAATGTGTATATTTGTTTAAATGAAGTTTGAACTATTTAAACAAAAATAAACAAATCAAGAATAAGAGGAAAGGCAGAAATGAATATTCATTATACCATTTATTGGATTAAAGCAAGGTTATTATAATAGTTGTTATCCCCAAGTATTTCATATCAATAACAAATTGACCTGTAATGTTTAAGTTAGTTTTGAAATAGACTTTTTTGTTTGAGTTGTTTCTGTTGTAATTTGTTATGAGTTTAACACAAGAAATAATCTGCTCCATCAGCACTGTGTGGGTTTGGTTGAATTGAATTATTATTATTACAAGATTAGATTGACAGTCTGAGTCAAACGTTAATTCACTGTGATTAGTGCACAGAAGTCCATGGTGGCACTTTTTTTCCCCCAACTGAGCACCACCTGCTTCAGATCAATGAAAACAGTTTAAAAAAAAAAAAGGCAAGTGTTGCAATCCTGGAGGCAGAGGCGAAGATGATTGATGGTGGGATCCTCTTCCTCCAGAGAAACTCCACCCTGCAAGACTAGGAACTGCTGTGTGGGGTCTTGCCTTCTGATTTGCACTAAAATGTGTAGATAGGATTCTGGATGTAAGTTTTCCCACTTTTTTCAATGTAATGCTGTTTTCAGTTCAAACTCAGCCTTAGCCTCCCCACTTCTTCCCCAAAACAGGACTTTCACAATATAAAACTGGCTGAACAGAGGTTAGTTGTCAGCTTTGATTTGCCTCCCTCCATTTTTTTACACTCTCGGTGTCCTGTCCTTCTTGGTCTTACATCACTGTTACTGAATGTTTGGGTGTGTTTCTGGCATCTTCATTACTTCTCTGCTTTGTTGAGTTTCCTTCCCTCTTTCACTTTCACTTAGCTTTTCCTCACACAATAAAGCGAGGAGAGCCTTCCTGTGGGTCCAGAGGCACAGGGTCTCGCAGCTGGTGCAACACTTAACACTGGTGTCCATGCTGGCTGCAGGATTATCATGTTGAGCTTTGTCTTTACCTGTCTAGTAACTGTTTGTCTTTGTGCTTCATTTTTCTGTCAGTACTCTTTGATTTAGTATTTGAAAATCTGGTTTCTGTGCAGCACATTGGGTTGAAGCATAGTATATAACTCACAGATATGCTTGGAAATAAAATCAACATTGATTTGAGTTGTGGACACTCTTGAGTTTTTTCTTTTTCTCATTCCTGAGCTGGATACCCACAGCTTGCAGACATAAAGCCTGGGATTGATTGCAGATTTTGTATTGGTCTTACTCACTGTGGGCACGTCTCTGGCACCGACTGAACTCTGCCGGCTCACAAAAGGGGGCCTCTTCAGCTTGGCTCGTTACGTCACCGTATCCCATTATGTCCCATTTTAACCTCCTACTGAACAATAGTCTCAGTGTCACTAGTTTTTAATGTGTAACAGTGGAAGCGGCACACATTTAAGGTCACCCCCTGACACGATTCATGTTTGGTAGAATACAGCTGAACTTCTGTGTTTCCTCCTGCAGCACAGTGAATGGTACGGATCTGGGCCCGAGGTCCGGGTCCTGTTCAGCCTCCAGCGGTGCGGATGGTCAGGTGCCTTCCAGCTCCTGCAGCCCTGCTCTGGCTCATGTGGTCAATGGAGACTCCACACCCAACTCCACCCCAGTCCACCAACCCTCAGACAGTGATACAGAAAGTAGAATGGGTGGGTTTACACTTCACAATATGTACACTTCATTGGTTTGAAAATGCATCCAGTGCTTTGTGTTTTTGTCATTTATGGTCATAATCCTCTTTGAGCGATAACATTGTAAGATATGCAGGTGAGACATGGAGAACATATTTACTGTATGTGTAGGATAAGCTGCTGTTTAGGCTCATATAATACAGATGATTATCAGAGCACCTCTGGTTTAAATATGCATATTTCTAGCAGGTATTTGTTGGGTTGCCTGGGATGGGCTTAGGCCAAGTTTATGTTCTTCATGGTTCACATGGTTCTAGCAGAGAAGAGCAGTGGATTAATTTTCATTAAGTGAGGCCTGTAATCTCTGCTGCTGTCAGCACCTCTGTTCAAATTCCCCCGGAGAGATAGACGGCAGGAAAGGGGAAAGCAGAGTGCAGTGTGATGTGGAGGGCATGCTACACTGGGCCCAGGCTGATAAGAGAATATTCATTTTTTACTATACTCAGGAATGGAACTTGTCTAGTTCCAAAAAATGTACAAAATTAACTGAAATTGTTGTTTTCATTGAATTAAAATGGCAGCTATGTATGTTAAAAACAATTTGTGGTGCCTGAGAGGATTTCAGAGCTGTGGTAACCTCACTGTTACAGTCTCACCAGGGTTAAGTCAAGAATACAGCCATACATCACTTTATGTATTTTGCATATTTATATTGGATTGTTAAAATAGAACACATTTTTTCAAATATAAAATATTTCCTGACCAAGCACCCACTCAGGGCTACACAGGAACTTTCTCTAATTAACAAGAAAATACAGTCTCGTAGATTCATTTGCTGCAACGAGAACAATCCGTAGCTTCCATAGAAATTTGTTTTGATCGAAGAGCCTTGGTATTCATTTTGAACACGCGTACAAATTCCAAGGATACTAGAATAAGGCTCATGGATGGATCAAGTGATTATTTCTTACAAGTAAACAGCATCACTGTCTTCTTCTGCCTTGCCTGCAGTCAATGGGGAGTCCTGCGATGCTTCTCTCGGCCAATCGTCTGCTACTAGCAGTGACGTGCTGGCCCCTGCAGGTGACAACGAGGACTGCAGTCAAGATGCTGCCCTGCCAGACTCTGACACAGCATCAAATAGCACATCTCAACCCCTGCCAACGTCCACACCTTCTCCAGCCTCCTCTTTAGCTGCTAAACCTGCTGATAGCACAGCTGCTGCTTCTGCTGCTGCTGCATCTGCTGCTGCTGCTGCTTCCTCCTCCTCCACAGTCACCTCTTCAACCCAAGGGGCTACTACCACCACAACCACCACCACCACAACGTCCTCATCATCGTCCTCTTCCTCCCCAGCTCTGGGAGAAGCAAATGCTTCTGGAGCTGGAGGTGGCAGCAGCAGTAGCAGTGCAACTGTAACTACAGAAGGGGCCAAGCCCAGGCAGCAGGCCCCCAATGCTGGAACCACAGATCCTCTACCACCAGGGTAAAAACCACCTCCAGCTGCTCAGTTTCTGTATCTTCTGACTGTTTAACATGACTGGAGTTGTTATCACACGAAGAGATATTTACCTTAATGTGACACTTGAGCTTAAATCTACCAAAACACATATCCACATCTAAACTCCACAGAATGGAGTGACACCTTCTGAAGCTATTTTCAACTTGGTGTTGTGTCTTTCAGGTGGGAGCAGAGAAAAGACCCGCATGGGAGAACGTACTATGTAGACCACAACACCAGGACGACTACCTGGGAAAGACCACAACCACTACCACCAGGGTGAATATCTCCTCTTTGTCTTCAGCTTCTTTGAGACTAGATTCTGTAACTTCACCAGGTTCACCTCTCTGTTTGGTCTGTGGCTGATTTTTGGCTTTCACACCTCGGCCGCAATAACACCCTGTGTACACCTGATAGCTTTTAACCACATCTACACCAGAAAATTATGTAGTGTATTTTTATTTACTTAGTTTCAGGGGCTTTCAACACCTTCCTGGAAAACTCCTGGAAATTCAGAAAAATGTCCCAAAAACCGTTGAATTGTCCTGAGAAACTTTTGCTGAGTGTGAGATCGCTAATTTTTTTTATGACATACTTTACCTGAACTGTATATATAAAATTTTTTCTACAACATACTCTACTACTGCGTTTTCAAAAATTAACTAGAAATAACTTAGATATTTTGTGAGATGAATGTTGAAGATTTAGCAGAACAATTAAAGTTAAAGTTGCATATTTATAAGAATAAATCTTAATCCCTGGTCAAAATTGGAAAAGTCAAATTTATGGGAAAAAAATTGCAAATTTTTCCAAACAAAAACACAATTTTCTTTTAGATTAAAAGAAAATTTGTGAATAAACTCAAATATTGTGAGGTTCTGATTTTATGATATTACCAGTCTTTTGTCACTGGAAATGTCGTGGAAAATAGAGGGAATCCTGGTTTTAGTTCCTATTTCCTGTGTTTACAAGTGGTCTCCATAGATTAAGAAATAATAAAGTGTCTTGACGAATGACTATAAATAAAGAACCAAAGAAAACCACTGCACTGAAGCATAATAGCAGTTTTTCCACCCAAGCTGTTATCCTGTATGTGAGGACACCTCAGGGTTTATTACTCCACACATGCAATAGATGAACTTATTAAAGGAGGCTGTGTTCAAAGTTTGGTTGAGGTCAATTGTGTTTTCAGTTCGAAGTAGTTCTTTCAGTCTTTTCATTTAAATTGAATGTAACTGCTTATAGGTCAGTTTCAGTGGTACTAATGACTATTTCCACCTCCTTCATTCTGCCAGTTGGGAACGTCGAGTGGACGACCGGGGCAGGATCTATTACGTGGACCATAACACCCGCACAACCACGTGGCAGCGTCCGACTATGGAGTCAGTGCGCAACTTTGAGCAGTGGCAGAGCCAGCGCAGCCAGCTGCAGGGAGCTATGCACCAGTTTAACCAGAGATACCTCTACTCTGTAAGACAACTTGGACCCCACCCTTACTCTTGACTCTTCCACTCGTCATTGTCACCGTTCCATTTATTCTTCCACACACGAACATTAAAGTGACTAAAATGTCCACCATTTAAAACAGAGCCCACTAATGCACCCAAAAATAGAAACAAGCCAGTTTATGTTCCCACTGCAAATTAGTGACATTCCCTTTATGTGAATTTTAGTATTTTGTTTAATATTCACGTCCAGTGAGAAGTCGTTCTTCTGCAGAAAAGTCCACACTGACTAAAACCTTTACACTTCTTCACTTAAATATTTTAACTAATGCCCTTATATTTGTACTTCAAACAATTTCCAGTATTACTTCCAAGCTGCCAGTCTGCAGTCATTGATGTTTTGCTTTGTGAAACCTGTGCATTATTGAGTCATTAACTACAGGATCTACTCAGCTCTGAGCTTTTATCAGGTAGACACTCATTTAAAAGGACCTTTTTTTAACATTACCGTTTGAGTTTATATCCAGTTCTCTCCAGTGTGGAGTGCAATCCTTTCAAATCAATCTGGACTTAAAACAGCAGAATTACGATAATGTAGTGAAAGCAGAAGTGGTGGAGAAGTGTGATACTTAACTCGAACAGGATTCAAACCTTTGTGAAGTGATTCTCATACCACAGTAACCTAAATAAAAAAAACTAGAAGGTTTTAAAAATACAAAACAGCAATTTAAATGTATTAATAGACACTTAAAATACAGATTGAATCAGCTGTGTGATGAATGATATCATCTCTAATGAATTTTGTCTTTGAATTGTAAACAACTCTTGGTTGTTGTCTGGTTGTTTAATCAGCGTGACGAGCTCAGACATCATTGGATCAGCTGCTGATGGTCATTATCCTATCCATCCTCCACTGAATGAACCTCATCTCTTTCTTGGGTGCATTTGTTTTTGCCACCCCACTCACTTACTGCACTATTTAACATCTACTTGAACTGATTGAGCCTAAACTGAGAACAAGAAGTACGCACAACAAAGCTTCTGCCCCAATCTGGTTATCTTCCTGAGGGTCTCTTTGCTCTGAGCACTGATGATGATTAGGTTACAGTGCAAATAAGAAGGTAGCCAGTTAAGAGGTATTGAACAGTAACCCAGGACTTTTACCTCACTCCTCTGCAGCCACACATCAACCTCTTTCTTCCAAAATGAATAATATTGTGTGCATCCATTATTTTCAGGCATCGATGATGTCTGCTGAGAACGATCCTCTTGGTCCGCTGCCTCCTGGTTGGGGTGAGTTTATATTTTTTCTTCTAAGTACTGTACACTCTTTCACCTGAAGTCAGCGTGTCCTGTACTTAAAACGGGAACCAGGTGTACATCAGCCGTTCTTGCTGATAAGGAAAAACACAGAAACAAACAGTACTCTGCAGAAGTTTCAGGCACTAAAAATAAAGTGAAGATGCCTTAAAAAATAGGGTTTTTTTTCTGAATTAACTTAAGAAAAACTTCAGTAAACAAAAGATCCACCCTTGGCCTGTGTAACCACCACTGTGTAATGTGCCAGATAGACATCTTGTGTGCCTGAAACCTTCACTCAGCATTGTGCTGAAGTCACAAAGCACTTTCCTGTCAAGTTCTTCTGTGGTAGTTTTTATTTTTTATCAAGATTATTTTGAATGTGTCCAAAATTGTTTGCTGCCTTGACTGTCCACACTCTCCTCTCAGCCTCCTCTAGTTAAAAGCTTTCTCTCTGTCAGTGCTTGCCTTTCACTAAGATGACAGATGACAGCTTGTTGAATACATCTGTGTTTACAGCATGAATCAGCACTGGCAATAGTCTGACATGTGCTTCCACACAGTGTGTCCATTCTGTCTGTTCTGCTACTGATTGCTGTCTTTGTTTTTATTAATTTTAGAGCGGCGTGTGGACTCCAACGATCGAGTGTACTTTGTCAACCACAACACCAAGACGACACAGTGGGAGGATCCCCGAACCCAAGGGTGAGCTCAGTGCGAGAAAAAAACACAATGGACGACATTTAATATTTTTTTGGCCTTTCAGCTGTCTGTGTTTTCAGATTTTTCTTTTATATTCTTTCTCTTTCTTAAATACATAAAAGGTGAATGAGGAGTATATTTAAATCAGCATCAGGGTCTAAACCATTGACCACACATGATGTTAGTAAAGATCCATTGAACAGATTATGATCTACA
>OOFC01002193.1:9541-35080 GCA_900323345.1 Pseudochromis fuscus | reverse complement strand
CAATGATCAGCTCATCATCAAGCTCTGCAGAAGCCTGCTAACGATCCTGATCATTGAATCAGGTGTGTTGGAAGAGGGAAACATCTAAAACATGCAGGATAGGGGCCCTCGAGGACCAGGATTGAGCACCCCTGATCTACAGGGATAGATCATCCTTACGTCATCATCAAAAGCTGTCTTATATCATTTCCATAATTACCACACTACAACACCAATGTGTTTAATATGTGATCATATAACCTTGATAGATTGATACATTTTCAAGTTGCATTTTCACGAACAAACAAACAGGACATTATCTGAAAAGCAGTTTCAAGATAAACCTGGTTCTGCAGTCCATTAAGGATTTTGAATTTGCCAACACTCACTTCTAAGGTTTTAATGTATATAATTGTGTGTGTGTGTCGCTGCAGGCTACAGAATGAGGATCCTTTGCCTGAAGGTTGGGAGATCCGGTATACAAGAGAAGGGGTTCGCTACTTTGTGGATCACAACACCCGAACCACCACTTTCAGCGACCCTCGCACTGGAAAATCCTCCGTGTAAGAACACATTTCACAATCATTTCATGTGCTCTACATGACAGTTTATCACCTGAAACCGTGCCAGAGGCTGTTTTCTCAGGAGCCTGAAGACCTGCAGCTATGTGTGCTTGTGCATAGTTTAAGAGAATGTGTTTACTAAGACCAGATGGAGTAATTTAACCATTGTACATAAAGCTGCAAGCAAGGTAAAGAAAAATAAATACGCTGAGTCAGACGAAACATTTTCCCTCTGGTGGAGATACAACTATTCACCCTAATAGAAGAAAAACTTCTTTTCCATTCCATCTGTCAACTTGTATCAGCTGCATTTTCACCTTCTGAAATTGTTTTCTTCTCCTCAGCACCAAAGGGCCTCAGATTGCGTATGAACGCAGCTTCCGATGGAAGCTTGCCCATTTCCGTTATTTGTGCCAGGTACGCATTTCCTTTTTTTACTCTCTCACTCCCTTTCTTTCTGTTTCACTCGTCCTAATCCCTCTGCAATACATTTATGTTTTGTTCTGTCTTCCCTCAGTCTAATGCTCTCCCTAGCCATGTGAAGATTACCGTCTCCAGACAGACGCTGTTTGAAGACTCTTTTCAACAAGTAAGATGGTCCTTCTACTCCTGTTCTCCTCCAGTTTAAACTGGTGTTCACAGCGTAACATATCAATTGCAGTGATGCAGTACATACCACATGCATTGTTACATTGTTGTAGTTTCCTGTGCTATACCGGGATAACCGTGACTCAAACTCTGTTTACACTTTTTAAAAGAGACAGATTTCTACACTGGCACAGGCATCGTGTCTCAGTCACACTCCAACCACGAACATCTGTGCTCCTCTCCACTGTTTGTTTTCAATGTGGCTCTCCAACAATCTCCAAATAATCAACTCACACTCACGCAATCCTGCACACTCCTACATTGATGGCATGTTTCTTGTTACGTCCTTGTCGGGCATGCATTAGGACACATTAGCATTTAGACTACAAAAGATATGTGGTCACATGCGTTCCAGACCACCCCCACATGTGGTCTGAGAGATTAAATCTCAATGCCTTTTGGTGTGGTTATTTACGCTCGTATTTAGTGTTGTCCACTTGTGATCTAATCCCCTGAGGTGTATTTTAAAATCATCTGTTTTTTCGTAGATTATGGCCCTGAAGCCTTACGACTTAAGGAGGAGACTGTACGTTATCTTCAGAGGGGAGGAGGGTCTAGACTATGGTGGCTTAGCCAGGTAATATACATTAAAAATAATATATTATGAATGTAAAGGAAATTCTGTGAAATGTAAGAAGTGATTGATAATGATCAACTGTTGTCTTGCTCTTCTCGTATTCTCCATCTTTTCCTCCTCTCTGCCAATTCTAACTTATACCCCCTCACACTCCTCCTCTGTCTTTTCTTCATCCCACACCTCACTTTGCAGAGAGTGGTTCTTCTTGTTGTCCCATGAAGTCCTGAACCCCATGTACTGTCTGTTCGAGTACGCTGGCAAGAGCAACTACTGTCTGCAGATCAACCCGGCCTCAGCCATTAACCCGGACCACCTCTCCTACTTCTGCTTCATAGGCCGCTTCATTGCAATGGCACGTTCACATGATACACACACACACACACACACACACATACAAATCACCATGATAATAACACTATCTGGAGGGATAAACTGGGAAACATGTTGTTCAGTCATGTCAGAAATCCAGTGTTTATATTGTTTATCGTAACCTGGTTGAGATGTTCATAATGCTGCACTTAACCGAGAAATTAAAGAAATAAGAGCAAAACATATCAAATTGTAAAATTAAATCAAATTTTCTTCACATTGTCCAATATCATAAGTCTGAGATTTGCCTCAGACGGCTTCACAATCTGCACAGCATTCAAGACACATCATCCTCAGACTCTCTCCCTCTCTCAGAAATGGTCAAACACAGACCCTGTTCTTATCCACCGTGTAAGGCCCTGTCCCACTGTGCCGTTTAACCATTCTGTCTGAAAAACGAAGGTGTGCATTTATTGGATGTTTTTATTCATTTTTCAGCTGGTTTACAGATGTATCTAGACACTGACAGACGGTGCAAGCTGTGCTAAACTTGGCATGTTACAAAATTTCTGACAGCCAGCTTCCGATAGCGATTGGTGGTTCTCATATGTTACTATGACGAGTTTTTTCCCATTTTCACCATTCCTCAGGTGGAATCGTACCAGTTTTTAAACTTGTATGGATGTTGGGCAGACAGCTCGTCCGCCTCCAGCCACGAAAAGCACCATACATGTATGGTATGGTGAAACCGGCAAGATATCGTCAAAGGAACATTCACTTAAAGAACGCATGAGCACCTGATCTCAGGTTAAAAACGGTCCTCGTAATGATAGAAATGGATGGACACAGATAGAGGAACATCTATTGACATCTGATCACGTCTGAGATAAGTGCCAGAAACCCCTTGGCAACGGCCAGACTTGCAGAAACAGATACATCCAGCTGGTATTGTAACAATTTTGTTGGAATGTACATTATAGTGGAGCTGCCCACCTGTTGTTGTGTTCTGGCACGGACCTGTTTTAGTGAGACACATGAGGGTGAACATGCAGTACAGACCTGCAATATAACCTGTGCGCAAGTTTGAATAAAGTTCATACCCAGTTGGCAGTTAAACAAGGAATTCTGTGGTATTCATGTTTGACATAGAGCAGAATTCAACAGGTATAAAAAGCTGATGCAAACTGGATGTTGACAGACACAATTCAGTCATTTTTCACACATTTTGTTCGTGACTCATACTAAAGCAGATGTTTCTCAGACATATTTAGATGTTACTCATGCTGTTTTATCTACCATCCATGGCTAAAAAATTAGAATTTTCTGCCGTATGGCTGCTGTATGACATAAATATGTAGACGGAGGTGGGCACAATCGTTAAAAGGCAGTATGGGTCAGGACCTTTAGGATGAGGTAGCTTGTGTGGACTATGGTGGACAGCTGTGGTGGACTGTAATGAAGACCTCGCTGGACCTAAGGTTTACACTTCACACCCAAAAACATCTACTGCCAAAACATGTTGACACCACAAAAATCCTGTATTTATCACTGCTTCACTGTTGCTATATAGAAGAGTCGAAGACGATTGGTTTCATAATACTGAGGGATGTGTTTGGGTTTGTTTTAGTGCACTGAGACTATATTATCAGACTGACCTTCACAGTAAGATAAAATAATCAGTGTTTTTTGTTTTCACAGGCTCTTTTCCACGGCAAGTTTATCGACACAGGCTTCTCTCTGCCTTTCTACAAACGCATGCTGAACAAGAAGCTAATACTCAAAGACCTGGAGTCCATTGACCCCGAGTTTTATAACTCCCTTATATGGATCAGGTAAATTGGGTCTTTTCTCTTTTTACCCTTTAGTTTATATTAACATGTAAGTCTTATATTACTAATCACATTATTCTCAGTTTTTTCATTATTATTTGAGAAATAATTGCAACAGTTTGTTCAAAACAAACTGTTGTGTACTTGGTGTAGTGGTTCATTCAGGCAGGTATGAAGGTGAGCACAGAGGTCAGTCTGTGATTTATAGCTCCAAACACGTTTCCTGTGTGAGATACAGAGAAGGTGAACAGATGGTATCTGCATGTGTGGTCCCCACTTTGCTGGTGACACTGAATCATTTATTCAGAATTTAAGGCACAGTGTGGCTGCCACAACATTCACACCTTCCCATCCGGTCGTAGCATAGTGGGACTGTCATTGGTTTTCTACAGGACAGTGAGCTAAAGCACACCTCCAGGCCCCGGGAGGCCTGTTTGATGAGCAAGTGGAGTAATAGTGATGCAGGACATGACAAACCCCACTGAGATAATTACCTCTGCCAAGGAGGTTATGTTTGTTTGTTAGCAATTTGAATGGAAAAACAAATCAATCTCAGTGATTTTGTTTTTTAAGAACTAGGGCATCACCCAAGGAAAAAGTGATTACATTTTGATCAGAGAATGGGAAAAAATTCAATGTTACAATAGCTGAATATTTTAACAAGGCAGTGTTGCTATTTCACCACAAGAGGGAAACAGTGTTCAGTGTATAGCAACAGTACAGCTTAATATACCTTGGCAGAGGTTTGTGCAGTTAGACCATAGAGTAGTAGGAATGTATCCAACAAGTGTTCCACATATGAAAAAAGTAGAAACATAACAGCAGTATCAAGTAAGTAAGTGAGGACTGCAGATTAAGAAATGTTGGGAGAAAAAGCCTCTGATCCACAGTGATATGGAAAGTACAAGAGTTGCATAAGGGCCAGTTCAACAATACCACATAGAGATGCTCGGAGAGGATGAGGGAGTCACACAGATATTACACAATACAAAAGCAGTTATATTCAAAGACAAACACTGCTCCACATTAATAAACCTATGAACATAAACATTAGAATGGCACTTTACTTTGTCGTCTCTCCTCAGGGACAACAACATCGAGGAGTGCGGCCTGGAGATGTACTTCTCAGTAGACATGGAGATCTTGGGGAAGATCACTTCTCATGACCTCAAACCTGATGGTGCCAATGTCCTGGTGACCGAGGAGAACAAGGAGGAGTACATCAGGTTCAGTATATCCACTGGTTAATGAGAACAGCAGCAGTGTCTGACCTCTGAATGTAACTTGGAGAAATATTTGTTGCTACATTTTCTGCTGTCTGGTTTGTAGTCTGATGGCAGAGTGGAGGTTCTCCCGTGGCGTGGAAGGCCAGACCAAAGCTTTCCTCGACGGCTTCAATGAGGTGGTTCCACTTCAGTGGCTCCAGTACTTTGATGAAAAGGAGCTAGAGGTGAGAAGCACTTCTCTGTGTGTTTTAGTTTATTATACCAACAGCTAATTCTGTACTCCTCTCCAGAACTAAACCAACTAAAAGAAAATAAGAAAATAAGGGAATCTAGTTTCTCTCTACATTGTCATTGTGTGAAAATTCCTGAGAACATGTCCTTTTAAATCTGTTGATTTGACCTCTGTTCTGTGTGTCATTTATGTATTTTGTGTGTGTGTTTGATCTAGGTGATGCTGTGTGGCATGCAGGAGGTTGACCTGCAGGACTGGCAGAGAAACACAGTGTACCGTCACTACACCAGGAACAGCAAACAGATCATCTGGTTCTGGCAGGTACAGTCCCACATTTCCTTCTGTTTCTATAATCATTTGGATTTAGTTGTTTAACTTGAGCTTCTCTCACTAATAACCAGGTGTAGTTTGGTCTGTTGAAGCCATTCTGGCTCTAAAAACAGTATTTCAGTTTATTTGGATCCTAATGTTGTCGTCTGTAACCTCCTCTGACGATGCTGTTGGCCGGTAGTGTGTGGTCATTGATGAGTGTGCGTCCTGTCACCTCTCGCCCTGCAGCTGGTGAAAGAAGTGGACAATGAAGTGCGACTGCGGCTCATGCAGTTCGTCACTGGAACCTGCCGACTTCCTCTGGGCGGCTTTGCTGAACTCATGGGTCAGTGACACATAGACATACACAAAGAGTAACACATTCACTACACAATCCTTCAGACATAAAGAGCGTCACAATCTTCTCAACTGTCGTCATCTTTTGCTTCGCAGGAAGCAACGGGCCCCAGAAATTCTGCATCGAGAAGGTGGGCAAGGACACATGGCTTCCTCGAAGTCACACATGGTGAGTGTTTCCTCTCTTATTTACTGGGAGCTACACACATTATTATTGTTTCAGGTGAATGATATTGAATACCACAGATACACTATAAAACTAGAAAACACTATAGCAGCTACAATTGACTTACAAAGCTGTTATTGTTGAAATGGTATACAGTTATTGTACAGGAACACTGCTTAAAATCAATCAGGTTTTATAAATCATCTGATTCTGTAGGCTCAGCAAGACCTCGTGTTTCTGTGAGTTTGTTCCTAATGTGTGGTTTGAAAAAAGTTGAATGCTGCTTCTCTACTTTTATTTGTAACTCTGGAGACATATCCAGTCATGTTTCAAACAACCTGAGAGGTCTGGATGGTTCATAACAGAACAAAATATCACACGTGTTTTTGCTCGAAAGGCCGTTTCAGTTAAGAGCAGCAGTTACACAAGGTTCACACCATGGACTGTATAAAGAAATGGACAAAGCAGCTGGAGCTCAACAATCAGTCAGTCATTTTCTGTTACTGCTTCTCCACACTTGGGTTGCAGGGGTCTGCTGGAGCCTATCCCAGCTGTCATCGGGCAGGAGGCGGGGTACACCCTGGACAGGTTGTTGGCCTAGAGCTCAACAATGAGAAGTGCAAAAAAAGTGCAATACTCTTGATGACCACTAGACGCTGGCTCCAAAAAACTCCAATTGACTTAAATTCAAAACATTTCCTCAAGTCTTTCTGATGTCATTAGCTAAAGTCAACTCTTCTTCTCAGTGATCTGGTGGTTCATCTGAAAATCATTTCATCATTATGTAGATATTAGGCTCCAAACAGAGGGAGATTAGGGGCGGGTTTGGTTTAACTGACAGGTCTGGTCTCCTATGAGGACAGCGAAGTCCAGTCTCATACGCATTGGACAGTGTCCTGGGGTTTATGAATCAGACTCCTCACTCCTCCCTTCATATCCAAATATGGTCGCTTCTGGCTCCAAAAAATCAACACGGCGATGTTCAAATGCCAAACTCCTGGCTTCATAACGGGAGTCCACAAACCAACGGGTGACATCACGCTAGCTTCATCTATTCTATAGTGATGGAAAAAATTATTAGGCCACCCTTGTTTTACTGTTCATTTTGTTCATTTTAATGCCTGGTACAACTAAAGGTACAGTTGTTTGGACAAATACAATGATAACAACAAAAATAGCTCATTAGAGTTTAAGTTAAGAGCGGATATCTATCCATTTTCCATGGTTTTCTTGATACCAACCAAAGTCACTTAACTTCTTACGTCATTAGCTATGGCATTGTACTGGAAAAAACAAACAGTGCTTTTAGGCGCTCCATGTTTTCTTATCTGTTTTTTGTCGCATGATGCACACAGGAGTTAGTCCTTGATTGCACAACCATTGTTTTTGATGACAAGGGTGGTCTAATAATTTTTCCACGACTTTATACACTAAGGTCTAAGGTTAAGGCTCTAAACCTTTCAGTCCAGCAGTAGCACAGGGTTTCCCATGTGTCCTGGAAAACTTGAAAATCTGAAAACTCCTGGAACTTGATAGAAACAAGTAAAATATCCTGAAAACCACAAAGTTTAGAAAATAATACTGTCTCATTGTTGTGTGTTATATGTTTTTTTAAAACGATGTTGGAAAAAAAATTAAAATTTACTGTTTGGTGCTGATCAGTTAGAAACCTGTACACTGATCCTCGTTCTCTCTTCTTTGTCTTTTCAGTTTTAACCGTCTGGACTTGCCTCCGTACAAAAGTTTTGAGCAGCTGAAGGAGAAGCTGCTCTTTGCCATCGAGGAAACAGAAGGATTCGGCCAAGAATAGAGGGAGGACTCCTCTTGTATTTCCCTCCCTCCCCATCGATCGCTGTTTATTCAGCCAAGAAAAACAAACTAAAAAAAAACAAAACAAAAACAATTGCACAAGATAACCACCAATGTATATAAGCTATTTTGTCATTTTAAACCAAATCCTAATTTGCAGCATCATTTTTGCCGCAGTCCCGTTCCCTCGCCCTGATATAATATATAATCCCCCGTCATGAAATATGCAAGCATTTCAGCCTTTCTGCTCCTCTGTTTGAAAACAGAAATCATTGATATATTTTTTTTATTTCCTCCCGACTGCTGACTGGCTTTTTAAAAGAGACTGAAAGTGTTTTTGAGAGGATTTTATAGTTGAAGCGCAATCTTCTTTTAAAGCTCTAGTTCTATAGAGCTTGTAAAAGGCGAGAGTAGAGTATTGGGGTCTGGTGCCTGAAATTTTTTTCCCCTGTCCGACCCGTAGACATTTTTGCAGTTTTTCCGCGTGCTTGCATGCTGCCTATGAAGAAGAGAAGACCGCTGCGACCACCCGCCACCACCACCACAACACACAGACATGACAGCGTCTGAATGAGCTCTGCCATCATTATCAAAACAGTGTTCAGGTTGAACTGATCTGAAGCTCAGAGCAACACTTTGAGTGTTTCCCCCTCGATGAGATTCTGGACGCCGAGCATCACTGGATCTCGTCTGGAATAGACTGGTGTTTCTGGACAAATATCATAACATACATAGGAAGTGAACTGTGTGTGTGTGTGTGTGTGTGTGGTGACAGTGGTGCCTATGGTTCGTAGCTCACGCCAGAGATGCAGGATGTGATCCAGGCTTCCTAGACTGCAGCCTTCTGGCACACTGTGAAGCAACAAGAGAGAAGGGCTTTATAGTCGGCAAGTTAAATCCACAAGGATAAGACAACTCTCATTTAAACATTCAGCTATTAGAAAAATTGCCACAACAAAAAAAACAACAGAATCTGTGGCTCAGTTATTTTTCTTTTGCCTCTTAGAATTTATAGACTGTTAAGTGTCCACAGTCTCATGAATCCACTGTGGTTTACTGAGCACCAGAAGTGATCATTCATACGTCATAACAAAGATCATGTGCTGACAAACACCCTGCAGTGCAAATATTTTCACTGTAACACGATACAAAATGAGATTCTGAGGAAGATCAAATCATGATTGCGTCATAAAATCTCATCAGTGTATAAAAAAGTATCAAATTCCATGTCTAGAAAGCAACATAGATAAAACAGATGTTATATGGAGTATGAGAAGAAAAATAACTGGTGCATACACTGTGTATCTGCCGCTGGGCTGTCACATCAGTAAATTAAACAACTCTCCTCAGCAGCTGAAGGCCTGATGATTCACCACATCGCTACATGTTGGGTGTTTTCATTTTATTTTTGCACCCTCCTCGTCTTTTGTTTCCTTGAATGCTTCAGGGGACATGCCCTTTGTTTCTGAAATAATGTCACATCTGACTCCATTGTTTGTAAGTGACAACTCTGGTGCTTATTCTTTCAGTCAGTGATCTGAATGCAGGAAAAAACAACACAGCTCTGGCAGTGACGCCGTTCTCCTCGTTTTCTCTTTTCCATTGTTTATTTTTTTTTAGACCATTGCAAACAGCAGGAAGCTGCTTTAGACTTGTCCTCAGAGGAGCTTGTGATCAGTCCAGTTATCAGTCATGTATATAACATGTGCTCAGCTGTCCAAGTGGAGGAGCTGGAAGGAGGCGAGGACGGCGTGAAGAGAAACATTTACTGTAGCAAAAGGAGCCGACTTTTCAGAGACGTCAAAACTGCATAACTCTGTGCTTCCTTTTGAACAGAAACTTGTAATCAAAGAAAATCAACTGTGTATGTGAATATTCATTGTATAAAGATAATGACAGTAAATGAAGTACTTAAAATATTATAATTAATTACACAGAGCCGCCGCTCCATTGATGGAAATCTGTGATGCCTTTGTTCTTATCAGAAATAGCTGGGACGTTTCAGGTCGCCTCCACAGCAGCCAGAGGAAGATCCATCTGGACTCCGACAGAGTGCAGCTCATTGATGACACTATATCAACAGTGTGCATTGATGCAGTGAGGAGGTTAGGACTGAGGTGTAGGCCATCTGAAACATATCCAAACTGTAACATATCGCGTGTAGATACACACTGTAAACACCAACTACACTGTACAGAATGCCCCTTTACTGGAGACGATGTGTATAGAAGATTCATTTTTAATCTGCTTTCACCCATTTTAAATGGAGAGAGATGGATTTATGAGATACAAATAAATAAGTGAATAAACCCCCTCACTGGCCACGCTGTCTTTCTTTTGTTGTGTGAGAAGCTGCCTGCTCTGAGTACTCTGAGTTTGTATATTTTGTTTGGATCTTGTTCATGGAAAGTAGGATATTTGAAGTAGAACGCTTCTACCGAGGTATAATACATTGAAATAGATTTGACATTATAATATACTTCAACATAGTGTTAGGGCCATGTTAGCAGAATGAACAAATTTAACGTGATGTCACCTGTTGGTTTGTGGACTGATATTCTGAAGCCAGGAGTTTGGCTTTTGAATGTCATCATGCTGGTTGTTTACAGCCAGAAGTGACCATATATGGATATGAAGGGAGGAGTGAGGAGGCAGGGCTGACCCTTAAACCCAAGGACACTGATTAATGTGTGAGACTCAAGTTCAGCACGGCTCTCATTGGAGACGAAACCTGTCAATCAAACCAACCACTCCCCTAAATCTTCCTCTGTTTGAAGCCTAATATCTCGTTAATGATTAAATGATTTTCAGATGGACCAAGTCACTGGGAAGAACAAATGACTGGAGCTTATGACATCAGAATGACTTGTAGGTAAAAATGTGTTGACTCAGAATTTTTTGATTGAGTTTTTTTTTTTTTAATTGAGCCTCTAGTGGCTATTGGAAGTATTGCACTGTCTTGGCCCATTGACCTTAGAGTGCTTTGTCCATTTGTACATACAGTGTGTGTGTTTGAATAAGATGGAGGGCAACAGTGTTCAGTCTACAGCATCAGTGCAGCTGGATTATGCTGTGGTGAAGGTTTCTGCTCTGAGTGTGTTCCAGTTCTTCAGTTATTAGCATATAGGGGCAAACTGGTGATTCATTTCAAAATAACATATTTGTAAGTACTAAAGACATGCCATTTTTCAATATATTGTGTTTTTTTTCTATTGTTCACTTTGCCACATTTTTCCTCCACCTCCTAAGCAAAGATCTGACTCTTTCCTCCATTACATCAGTTTAACATAAATGAGGACATGAACAGAAAGACAGATTTGTCAACTAATCAAAAGCTGCAAATTTTAATTACAAGCTGAATGTTTAGACTGCTTTACTATCTCTTGAAGGCATGAGTGATTTCTCTGTGCAGTTCTTCTGTATCATTAATAATTAATTACAAAATTGTCACATTTAAACATTTTGCTAGCAGCGGTTAACTGTCCAAAAGTCCATAAAGGCATCATGTTCCCTCAGTGGTCATGAGAGCTTCATCCGAGCTTCTTCAGGAGGTCCACAGCTTCTTTATGGACCTGCAGAGGGGAATAAACACACCAGTGTGTTCAGCAGAGTAACAACTGATGTACAGTAACGCCACAGCTCTCTCTCTGTGCATGTACCTCTTTATCCTCCAGTGTGTGAGGAGGGTACTCTTTGGCTTTGGTTAGCCAGAGCAGAGCTTTCTCCTTGTCTTTCATCCCCATGTATGTCTTCCCCAGCATCAGCAGGTTTGTGCTGTAGAAGTTAGGATCAACTGGGAAAAATAAAACAGAGAAATTTGTATTAGTCGAAATGTTCTTTTTTTTTTTTTTAAATCAGTAACTAACACAGTGATGTGTTTAGAACCAACAGCAGTGGTTGTGTAACCGCGTCACCGACATGTCTGGTACACAGTGTTTTACCTTCCTCAGCTTTCAGGAAGAATTCCAGCGCCTGAAAGAAGCAGAAAAATGTGACTTTGTTTGAATTTAGACAGACATTTAACTCCCTCGAGGATGATTGATACAACCAGAGCAGTCCTCACCTCCTCATATGTGGAACTAGGCGGAGATGCAAAAATTATAGCCGCCACCTTACGCTGATACCACGGCAACTCAGCAAAAGCAAAGCACCTGAAAGGGAGAAAATATTAAACAAAAGGCCACTAAATTATACAGCAATGACAGTGTTGGTCTGTTGGTTGCTCCATCACATCTGTCCAGAGGGAACGCTTTGAAATCAGGTTCAGATATTCAGGGTACCAAGAGGATGACCCCTGCTTTGTTTGTATTTAATTAGTAAACGCTCGCAAGCTAACATACTATGCTAAGATGTTTGACATGAAACCAAACATACTAACCATCAGCATGTCGGGGTTTGTTTTATTGGCTAGACTACAACTGGGGGCAAGCAGTGACATGATGACGGCGTTTACCTTCAGCATAACAGGACTTTCTGTGCAGCATTACAGTTTTGTGGTAGTATACCAACTTTACTGTGAGAAAACCATAGACTGTATGGATGAAGCAAGTGTAGAATAGAATAGAATAGAATAGAATAGAATAAAAGATACTTTATTCATCCCTTTGGGGGAAATTCGAGGTGTGATGTCAACAGTTGGTTTCAGGACTCACGTTTTGAAGTCAGGAGTTTGGCATTTGAACATCACAATGCTCCCTTCATATTTGGATATGAAGAGAGGAGTGAGGAGATGGGTCTGACTCTTTAACCCGAGGACACTGTCCCATGAGACTGGACTTCAACGGCAGTCTCATTGGAGACCAGACCCGTCAATCAAACTAACCACGCCCCTAAATCTTCTTTTTGAAGTCTAATATCTATTAATGATGAAATGATTCAGATGGACCACCAGATCACTGAGAAGAAGAGTTGACTTTAGCTAATAAGATGCCATTAGCTAGAATGACTTGTGGGGAAAATGTACATCATTTGATGAGTGAAAATGACCATTTTTTAATCGAAGTCAATTGGAGCCAGAGTTTTTGTTTTTAGTTTTTAGTTTTTTTTTGTTTTTTTTTTTAGAGCAAGCCTCTAGTGGCCATCATTGGTATTGCACTTTTTGCACTTCCACATTGGCCTAATGTTTGAGCCCCTCTTGCTTTGTCAATTTCTATAAAACAGTCTATAGTGAAAATACATTAAAACTGACAGAGAGCAACAGAAAAAAGGAGTTCCCACCTTTGAGAGAATATTTTTATTCTTACACTATTTCTTTCTGAGTTACATCAGGTTTTGCTTGAATTTTTTGGGTGTGAGAAACAGACAACTGCTTTATTTTTACCAACACAAACTGTTATGAAGTGTCTACATACTAATACTTAGTCCACTTCCAACAGTTCTTCCTTGAGAAACGTTACGTTTGAATCCATGTTTAACTTGAAGTGTTCTGACCTTTTAACCTAAAGAAAAAAGACTCACCAATAACCCAAAATGTGTAAGGAAGTGGCATCTTTAGGATTGAGTTCGATGGCTCTCTGGGGAAAAGTAAAATATTTATACTTCAAAATGTAATTAAACGTGACACACTGGTTATATGAATTAACCTAAATGTTGTCTCACCTCTAGGTGCTCCCTGATGATGTATGAATTTCCAATTTTCACTTTGACTCCCTCGTAATCTCCGATATCACTGAGACATACAGCGTACCACTGCGTTGCATAGGAGGAAAACAGCTTGGTCAAAACACACTGTGACCACATCATGATGAAGGGGAATCAGTGAAACCAATGTCTTACTTTGTGTGATGCGAAACATTTATCATCCTTCTCCAGGGCCTTCTTTGCATATTCAAAGGCCTCAAACGTCAGCAGCTTTTTCCGTTCGGCCTCCATGTTGGGCAGACGGGACAGGTCGCGTGATGCCCGGGCCAGCCTCCATAAGAACTCTGCATCATCACTAAAAAGACACACATGTGAAGACATACCTGACAAATCAGTTTGTCATATTTGTCCATTTCTGATGTTATAAATTCAGTTTGAATGTAAATGTTGTACTCTGGTGCTCTCTGGTGGTATAAATATCCACATTACATGCAACACAAAGATAAAAACAGGAGGAGCAGATCTAAAAATGCTGAATTTTTTCCTCACCTGTCTTTGTATTGCACCAGCAGCTGGTAGAGTTTCTCTGTCTCTGCAGAGCTGTACAGGTAGTCGGCCTGCTCCAAAACCTCCTCTATGGAGACACATAGCACACAGTCTGAAATTCTAATTTACTATAATAAACCTCAGCTGTCTCTATTTCTTTTCATGTTCTTATATACACAGGACTTGTGTGTGTGTGTGTGTTTTATAACCATGATGTGGTTTTGTGGCCCTAATATTGCAGTCAATTTATATTTGAACATCATCCACCATCTAGCCCATGTACCTTTTTCTAGAGCGCAGACCACAGCTGAACTCTGCACCCTGTGATAAACTTCATAACCCAGATAAGAAAATGCAGGGAGTCCCAGGAGGAATGCAGCTCCTCCACTCTGTGCAACAACAAAGGCAGTCACATCAAAACATGCACCAGAACATCTAGCAAAATAAATTAATACATTAATCAGTAAATTTGAGTTTAAAGTGAGTCTTGGCTGCTTAGCTGTTATTTAGTTGACCCAAAGTAACCTGACATAGCCAGAGCAACACTGTGGAAGCACCAGGTCACTGCACTCATCCATGGTTATTGAATCAAACAGCACAGAAAGGATTTTAGCATCAAAGCTTAGTTAAATGTCTACAACCTAAGCATCATCAGTACTGTCCTGACAACTCTGTTGTTGCCTCCTGATACCGTGCTGCTGAATGGCTGAGCAGCTGACACTGCTAAAGCCTTGTTGCCCTTTAACCTACATACAAAGCCATCGCTTTTTGGAATATTACACCAATGTTATTCCAAAGAGCAAATCCCGGAACTAAGATTAGTTTCATACTGGATAACCAAACAGTCCAGTGAGTGATAATGTGAAAAAAGGATATCTTTATTTACAGTCAGAGCAGTGGCAGTCCTCCTGAAAGCTGTCCAGTAGTTCCTGGTTGTCCCTTTGATTCTGATGCCCTGTGCACCAGAAGAAAACTCCAGAAAAGTCCTGCTCCCACACCGCGTTAAAATCCTTCCAGCCATTGTAGCGAAACCCAAACACTCAGTGATCAGGAATTTAAGTGTTATCACAAACTCAGGGACCGTCCTGCACAAACACACAGGACGCATTCAAGAGCACAGGCTCAGTAGGTTGCAAAAAAGAAAAAGAAAAACTACAAAAATCGAAGGTGTTATTTTGTGAACATTGGACATCATTAATTCATAACTCATTTTTTTTCTTAACAAGGTATTACGAAGGTGTAAGAGGGCAGAATTAGATATAACACCTAAAAGTTTCAGGAAAATTCCTGTAAAATCTGTTTATCGGCTAAAATACGTCTAAAGACGGAATTAAAAACTAGAAATACATGCTTTCTTAGTTAGATGAGCATCTAAAGAGAATGTGTTAACGTGGTTTGTTGTTAATGAATTCATCCACTACTGTGCGTTGAATTACCGGCACTAAAGTTCCACTGCAAAATGTTGTTCTTGAATGCACCCCGGAAAAGTCCATCCCCTCTATGTTGTCGATAAGAAACAACAGCAGCATGCGAAAGTTCCGCCTGTAAATTAAGTTATTTTACCACCAGAGTGTTAAAACAAGTGGCTCTTCAGTACATTTTTAGTACAACTGTACCAATACACACAACCCTCTCTATCAAACTATCAGTAACCAAACCTGGAAGAAATTTTAGTTAAATTGAACGACTGAAGCTGGCTGGAAGTTTAGGGGCAGCGGTGGGTGTCGGCTCCACCCCCTTGGCTACTCAGCTGTCGTTGTCAGATAAACGCTACGTGTTCATGTACGACCAGAGAGGCAAATAAACTGTACATCTGTCAACATCTGAGCAGGTAAACAAGTCTGAGGGGCCTTTCAACTGAAATGAAGAGATAATATGTGGATGGGGGGACTGGTTCCGTTGATAGTAATAGTGCACCAGGCGTCGCCACACCCACTTTCCTACCACTGCTCTTGTTTGGATCAACTGACGGTAAACCTGACGTTAGCCTGAGTAACGCTAACAATCTGTGGACTACAAGTCGTAGTCCAAATTTGTCTGTTTATAAAACATCTTAATGACATTTTAACATATTAAACTATATATCAGTATGTCATTAGACCATTTAAGCCTATGGTTAAAATACATTTTGTCATAATAATATGACTGCAAAACATCTATTTAAAAATATGCAGTACCATATGGTGAAAGTGAAAAAAAGTCTAATACCCAGAGTATCTATGCCCGTAGTTGTTGTGCAGAGTGAAGTACAAAAGTACTTTTTCTCATTCTCAAGTTTAGCAGAAAATGGCGCAAGGATCTCCAAATTGTACATTATTGTTTTTAAATGAACTTTTCAGTGTTGCACCTATGTGGTCTTTTCAGTACAACCAGCTGCCATGGCTGCAGGTGGGCCCTCAGCCCCAGGGGCCACCCATTTGGCAACTAAGGTGGAGCTGACCATCTCCTGTGAAAACCTGATGGACATGGATGTCTTCTCCAAGTCCGACCCTCTGTGTGCCCTGTATATGATCTCTTCAGGCTCCCGCTGGTATGAGGTCTGTATGAGGTCATGGTGAAAGATGTACAATTACACCTCTGTTAACTGTGTTTTGCATGTGGTTCAAATGTATGTTCTTTGTGTGTGTGTGTGTGTGTGTGTGTGTGTGTGTGTGTGTGTGTGTGTGTGTGTGTGTGTGTGTGAATCAGGTTGGGCGCACAGAGATGATCCTCAACTGCCTGAATCCAAAGTTTTCTAAGAAGTTTGTACTGGACTACTATTTTGAGATGGTGCAGAAGCTGAAGTTTTGCGTGTATGATATTGACAACAACACGTATGATCTGGGTGATGATGATTTTCTGGGGGAGCTTGAATGCACCCTGGGTCAGGTGAGCTTCACCTTTTACAGGTGATTATAACAAAATCGTAGATTGTTCTTCCTCCTTTTTATTGCTCCTTGATGCCAACTAATGTTTGTTAATGTTTGTGTCCAGATTGTTTCAAACAGGGAGATGACACGACCTTTGTTGCTGAAGAACCAGAGACCTGCAGGTCGTGGAACCATCACAGTGAGTGGACACTGTTCTCATTTGTTTCCCGATATATAGAAGTGATAAGCTATTAATTAGCTGGGATTAGGAGTGATAGACAGTGTCTCTAATAGCACTTTAAAGTTCCTCTGTCTTGGGTTATGCTTAAAACATGAGTAATGTTCAAACGTTTTAACAAGATAGTCTTGCTGTTTCACCACAAGAGGGCAACAGTGTTCAGTCTGTAAAATCACTACAGCTGGATTATGCCTCAGTGGAGGTTTGTGCCCTGTGAGTTTATTAAAGGCTCCTCAGATATTATAATATCACTTGAAGGGGTGAAAATGTGAATATGCTTTTTTGTTTGTTTGCTTTTAATAGATCTCTGCCGAAGAAATAAACGACACCAGAGTGGCAAACTTTGAAGTGTCAGCCCGCAGGCTGGACAAGAAGGTACTGAATATCCATCGCAGTGTAGTTCTTTGTTATTCCAACTTTTTCTGAAGTAGAAATAAGCACCTTTTGGTCTTGTTAGTAACTAATTTGATATGTTTGTTTAGTATTTGTGGTGGTCCGACCCTTTCCTGGAGTTCTACAGGCAGACAGAGGCTGGATGGCGGCTGGCTCACAGGACAGAGGTACAACGTGGTTACCGTCGACTCAATCTGAAGCTCCTCGTAGAATTATCAATGACTTGTGGCGCTTCCTGTCTCTGTAGGTTGTTCGCAACAATTTAAACCCAATATGGAGACCCTTCCGCATCTCTCTGCGAACTCTCTGTGCAGGAGATGTGGAGAAACCTATAAAGGTAATGTTTTTTTAATTTGATTTATGGATGTATTTATTTATTAATTCATATCATTTATCCTTACTTGTAAAATACTCCCTATTAACATAACCTGTGCCCTTTAACATCCCCTAAAACGATGCTCTGTTTTCTAAACTATTTTGTTTCTTCTCCTGTTTTACTTTTTAATTTTATTTATTTATTTTTTTTAGCTCAGTGGCGTGATTGACCACACTGCTCTCACTTACTAATAATTCATCTGGTCTTGGCACTTTCTTTCCATCTTACAATGCTCCCAAGCTTAAAACAAGGGAATGCTTGTGACCTGGCTGGCGATCTGTATGTGTATGCACGCTTCGTGACGTCACCACATGGAGGTGTGCATTTTTCGTTTTGTTCTTTTTAATTGTTTGAGTTACTCTTATTGCATTAACTGTTGCAAGGAGCGTGAGGAATGGGCTTAGAAAAACACAAGTAATAACTCAGCAACTAAAGGCTCACTTTTATTAACACTCTTTATCTTTTATTAGCTGAAGCAAAGGCAGACCAACCAAATACACATTCAAAAGGCAAAGTCCAAGTCAAAGCAGGCAGAGAAAAAAACACTGGGAAAAGACTGTTTATAGATTAGTTAAACTTAACATGACGTCACCCATTAGTTTGTGGGTTTTCTGTGGGTTTGAAACCAGGCCATATTGGTTTTTTGGAGCCAAAACAGACGATATTTGGATATAAAGGGAGGAGTGAGGAGGTGGGTCTGACTCTCAAACCTGAGGTCACTGTCCAATGTGTTTGAGCCTGGAGCTCATCAGTGAATGAGCCTCCAAACCACCTGTAAATCACTGGAGACCAGACCTGTCAATCAAACTCACCCCACCCCAAAATGTTTCTCGTTTAGAAGCCTAACATCTCCTTAATGATGAAAAGATTTTCAGACGGACACCAGATCACTGAGAAGAAGAGGTGACTTTAGCCATTAACATCAGAATGACTTGTGGAAATGTTTTTAATTGAAGTCAATTTGAGCCAGCATCTAGTGGCCACTGGTGGTATTGTGCTTCTTCTTCTTTCTTTTTTTTTTTTGCACTTCTACGTTCTTTTTTTTAACAGTCGAGGGATCTCTTGCAAGATGAACTAACAAAGACAGACATAGGCAGAGAGTATTTGTGGAGGAGATGCTGATAGATAGACAAACCATAGATTATAAATGCTGTGATGTACTGGGGTTGGGCCAGCAATTAAAAAAGCCAAGAAACAAGGAACTAGAACTAAAACAACAGTGATCATGACATTACACTGATAACTGACATGTAATTTGTGCATGTGTAATCGTGACATTGGTATTATGTTCTAGACTGTGTATTATCACAGTGTGACCTGTTACAGGAGTTGTTTCTGTTTGTGTTTCCAGGTCGAATGCTACGACCATCATTACAATGGCTCCCATGACCTTATTGGGACCTTTCAAGCCACATTAGCAGAACTGCAGCTGGGAACACACGTTAGCCCGGTGGGACTTTTATCTTTTATGTTTGGTTTCTGACTTGGAAAATGTATATTTTACTGACATAAATGTGCCTCATGTTTTCCCTTGCAGGCTGAATTTCAATGCATTAATCCCAAAAAGTTAAGGAAGAAAAACTATAAAAACTCTGGAGTCATTTGCATCAAGAAATGCGAGGTAATGATTTAGAAAACAGGACATTTAGGACATTGTAATCTACCAGGATGAGGTATTTTTCTACTTCAAATACACAAATACATATTTTTTAATAAAAATAAAAATATAAAAACATTCACTGTCCATTTTGCACTGCTCCACACAGTTTCTGTAATATTTGCCCTTTCAGCTGCTGAAGGAGTTTACCTTCCTGGATTATATTATGGGAGGTTGTCAAATGAACTTCACTGTGAGTCTGGAAAACACAATTTTACTTTTAGTAAAATATATGATTATTTCAGTTGTGATCACTCAGAACTCATGAACTGAAAGCTCCCTGCATCCTGACCTTTATTCTCTCTCCGACGTGGCCTAGATTGGTATTGACTTCACAGGCTCTAACGGGGATCCGAGGACTCCTGAGTCCCTCCACTATATCAACCCAGAGGGCTTTAACGAATACCTGACGGCCATCTGGGCTGTGGGTAATGTCATCCAGGACTATGACAGGTAAGTTTAAGCTGTTCTCAGCCTACAGTATCCTACCATTAAAATATTCTCTATGTAAGAAATACAACAGGAGGAAGCAGCTCAATGCAGAGATTGAAACAGAGTTAACACAGGTGATCTTAACACATGCTGCTGAGGAAAAATTGATTGGCATTGTACCTACTTTGTACTGTGGAGTCTTTCTTACAGTGTTGGACTCATGTCTATACGAAGATAAATTGTAATGCTACTAAATCAAGACTATTTTTGGTTAATTGCAGTTGGATTATTTATTCAAGAACAAACACTGAGCCAAGAGTCGATTTCAGTTTGTATGAAACCAGTCTTATGAAAAGTACCTTTCTAGCTTCTGTGTGAATAATGTTTGTAATCTGCACATTAGGGAGCTGATGGTTTACTCCCCAATTTCCCTGAGGGATCTCCCAAGGGATTAATAAAGTATCCATCTAGCTATATATCTAAATATTTATTCTTTCTCTCTCCCTTCATAGTACTAAGATGTTTCCTGTGTTTGGATTTGGAGCCCAGATCCCTCCATCCTGGCATGTATGAAGAACTGCTGTTCACAGTTGTTGGAGATTTTGTGTCTCAGAGTCTCTCAGTGTTACAGTTTCAGTTGTTTTAAAGCAACAGTCAGGTGCCCGTCTGAACACTGACACAGGTCTTTGCAATGATGACTGATGCTCATCACTATGTATTGGAAGTATCTTTTAAAACTACAGTATTTTTAGTGCCTAATTCTCTCTTCTTCTGACTATTGCTCTCCACTGGAGCTCATCAGCACAAAAAATATTTTAAAATCTTTGCTTGATTTGACTCAGATTGCTTTAAATTCAGTTTTATTACATCACCAAGGAGGTTATGTTTTTACCCACATTACTCTGTGGATCAGGGATCCTGTCTGAAAAAATTCCTCCCAGACCCCCATTGCTTATAATGGCTCAATGTTGTGACATAATAATATTTCACCACAAGAGGGCAACAGTGCTCAGTCTAAAGCATCAGCAGAGCTGGATTATGCCCATAGACTGTATATAGAAATGGACGAAGCCACTGGTTTTCAAAAATGAGGCCAATATGGAAGTGTAAAAAGATGTTATACTCCCAACAGCCATTAGATGCTGACTCCAGAAAACTCTGGCTTCAATTGACTTCAGTTCAAAAATGGTCATTTTCAATCGTGCCATCCTCAGTCAATACATTTTTTCCACAAGTCATTCTGATACCTTTAGCTGAAGTCATCTCTTCTTCTCAGTGATCTGGTGGCTCATCTGAAAATAATTTAATCATTAACAAGATATTAGGTTTCAAACAGGGGAAGATTGAGGAGTGTGGTTAGTTTGAGTGACAGGTCTGATCTCCAATTAGACTACACCTGAACTCACATCTCATACATATTGGACAGTCTCCTGGGGTTCAGAGGTCAGACCCGCCTCCTCACTTCTCCTTTCATATCCAAATATGGTCACTTCTGCCTCCAAACAACCAACATGGTGACTTTCAAATACCAAACTCCTGGCTTTAAAACACGAACTCCACAAACCAACAGCCAATCATGTTAGCTCCATCCTTCTGTATACAGTCTATAATTATGCAGAGTTTTTTGTGCTCTCTTTGCCGTGTTTGTCAGTGTATTGTACATGGAAAACATCAATGGTGCCTTTGTGATTTGAGTTGTGCCAGCTAAGTAAGTTATTTTTCTACAAAAGACTCAACATGAAAGGACACAAGAATAATTATCAGTGTTATTCTGAAACAAAACTTATTTACATTTTATGACTCATGCCTGCAGGTTTCCCATGAGTTTCCAATCAATTTCAATCCATCAAATCCATTTTGTGCAGGTAAGTTAAAGCTTGTCATAAAATTGTGTTTTTCCTGTTTAACATTGTCCAGTAACGTAACGTCTGAGCTGCCTTGTATTTGTGTGTTTGTGTGTGCGTGCTGTAGGCATAGAGGGTGTGGTGCAGGCCTACCAGACGTGTCTACCTCAGCTAAAGCTTTGGGGTCCCACCAACTTTGCTCCAATCATCAGACACGTTTCCTGCTTTGCCAGACAAGCTCTCCGGCAGCACACGGCCTCAGTGAGTGGACAGAGGGGGGTTTAAATACCTCAGTGTGAACATTACAGACAAGAGTCAGTGATGAGAAAGTGGTGATCTGAAACTGTAGTTAGGCAGTATGTATAATGGCAGCAGAATTTCATATAGATAGATAGATAGATAGATGATTGACAGTGTAATAACGGGGATCGGAGGAACCGGTTGGTTTTCTCCCTGGAATTGATAATGTAAAGATTTGACCTGGGTTTGTAAAATTCCATCATAAGTTTTTGTTGTGATTTTTAACTTTCCAAATAAAATTTTATAGAAATTGCATTGAAAAGTGGCAAAGTAACATAACATTATGGACAATGTGGTCAGCAGGGGGTGAAAACACATCTGATCGGGGTCTAAAATTCCTCTCCTGAAGTAAAACTATGTGAATTTATTTGATTTTGATCAGATCAGACTTACAGCTGCTTCAGGCTCAGCAGGAGGGGGTGTTACAGAGAAACTCAGAGTTTGTTGAAGAAAACCTGCCAGTGAGCAAGTTAAGTTCACAAAGTCTGTTAAAGTGGTAACTGACTCAGAGTTGAAGTGAACCCTCTTTCTGGAACTGAAAACTCAGAGTTTCCCTCATTTTGGTTTAACAAACTCAGAGTTTGAGGGGGGGGGTGCATGTCTTTGTACAATTTATGTTTGTCTGTGTCTGATGAATATTTCTTCTGTGTTTTGTTTTTTTCCTGCAGCAATACTATGTGCTGCTCATCATCACAGATGGAGTGATCACAGACATGGACCACACACGCTCTGCTATCGTAGATGCCTCTCATCTGCCCATGTCCATCATCATCGTGGGTGTTGGTGGGGCGGACTTCAGCGCCATGGAGTTTCTTGACAGTGACGACAAGTTGCTGCGTTCGCCTCGAGGTGACATCGCCGCCAGAGACATCGTCCAGTTTGTGCCCTTCAGAGATTTCAACGTAAGCAGCAGCAATAAACTTTTTTCTCTTAATTTATTCAAGAGCATTTCATAATCAAATCTTTCTAAACAGCTGTTCACTAGGACAGTGGATTAGAGCATTTGTGGGTAATTTAAAAATAGAGCTCTGGTATGATGGATCACCATGGCAATGGGAGTAAAAGTTAAAAGCGTTAATGCTGTTTATGTCAAGCACACATTTTAAAGATAAAGGAGAAACAATCACTGACTGTTTCAGTGGTAACTCTGACTGTGGAGGTCTGGTCATTTAACTTCACTTTCTTTTAATATTACAGAAGAAGAAGTGGTGGAATTAAATGTAATTTTTAATTAAGTGCAATCAGAAACATTGCAAAATGAAATATAGAAATATCATTCAAACAGGTGAGGAAGTTAATGTGTTGTAGCTTTAACCTCTTCCTAATATCATGTTCAGTAGATTAATTTTTGGGTTTTATTTCAATACGTGTACCTCACTAGTGTTGGAAGAAAACTCCTGTGGGTACAAACCTCAGAGCAACGCAGAGAATTCAATATGATTTTGAAAAAATGTTGTGGTGCCTACTATTAGAGGTATATGGTTTTAGAATGTTGTTCAGACTCATAAGTTTGTGACCTTATTCTTGAAGAATTTCAGGGGTTTTCTTGCATATTTATGGCTTTATACTCTCAGGTAATTTTCCAAAAATCTTTCTGTAACTATGTCAGTTTTTCCACTTGTGAGGTGTTGGAGTTTACAGATTAGGAAGTAAATGTGTGTAACATGTACGTTACTTTTGGTTTACTGAGGCTTGCTGACCTCGTTTTTGTAACACCACCCTGCTCGTCTGTCTTGTCTCAAGCCTTCCACTGATTTTCTAGACACTTTCAAGCTGCCAGTAGCACACACACACATAAGTATTAGGGTGTATAGGTATAAATAAGACTTATTCTTGTGTTGTTGTCATTGCAGGGAAACAGTGTGGCCCTTGCTCAGAGTGTCCTGGCAGAGCTTCCTGATCAAGTGGCATCCTTTTTTAATTCTTACAAGCTGAAACCTCCCAATGTGGTCAACACTCCTCAGTTGTCTTAGTAAGGCACGTTCCATTAACCCGAGTGTACCCCCCAGGTACTGACTGTCTGCATCCCCTGCACCCAGTTTCGATACAGAATGTATGAAATGGAGCCAATTAGTGTTAAGAAGTGACATTATTGTGACATGATTTACCGTAAATGAATGTGGTGGAAAACTACAAAGATCTTCGACTGGGATATTCAGTGATTTAAATGACAATGCCTGTATAGAGCATGATAACAGGAAGTTACATACACCATGTGCTATAAATGTATCACTGACTAAATGTTCTCTTTTCATGTATAAAGAAAAAGGTTTATTTTGTTTTTCTGTCTTTTCACTGTATATTAATGTTCTTGTTTTCTCTGCTCCATGAGTCCTCCAAGTCTGAGTCATTTTTAAAACAAATCAGTGAACTCATGTAGCACTGGATGTATTTTCCATCAGACTGTGTTTAGACTGTCACACTGACTGTCAAAAGTTTCCTCTGTCACCTTTCTGTGTTGTTGTTAACAGATGTTTACTCATTATGTAGTTCCTTTTGTTGTTCAGAATTGTTGGAAATTATTGATAACGCACCTGAATGACTAAGAGTAATAGTGGATATGACCTGATATGACCTGTGCATACTTATGTGAATGTATGTGTAGTTTGGTTTTTGGTTGTTGAACTTCAGGGGTCTGATGAAGGACCCCTCTGGTTACCACTGTCTGGTACTGCTGTTACCCGACAATCACTGGTGAAAAGTTCAAATAAACTGACCAATAAACTGAGTTGTGCATTAAAGAAGTCTCAAATGAAATGTGAGGATGTTCTTCATAATCTATGAGTATAAGAAAATACATATTAATGTGGGTGTGCAAATACTTTTTTTTTTTTTAATTTGTGACTGTTGGCATCATCAGCATCAAACTGGAGTGATGATGTTCCTCTTTCAGTCCTGGTTGACACATGTCCTGGCACAGTTTGTGTATTAGAGGATCAGCTTAGTCCCGATTCTGTGGGATTTTGGAACATGTTGACTTATTTTGAGGGATGAGTGACTCTGATGTTTGTAGCAGCTCTAAATCTGTTACTGCAGTTACAACCACTGTACAATGAGAATTTTTTTAATCAAAATATATCCTTATTTTACAGAAATCATTTACCTGTGTGTGTTCAACTGATCTGAGTAACCACAAGGAGACTGGACTACAAGAACAGCTTCATTTGTGACTGTTATACTACTCTGATCAGATGGAGGAAATATAATATGCGGTGGTAAATATAGGTCACGTGGCAGTTTAATAAGCTAATAAAATAGAATAACTAGTTTCTTGGTACATATAGTCACTCGTGGGCTCAAGTTTCAGTTAAATCTGTTAT
>OOFC01002190.1:0-10780 GCA_900323345.1 Pseudochromis fuscus | reverse complement strand
AGAGACAAAGAGGAGATGGGGAGGGAGGGGACATGATCAGAGAGGAGCTGAAACATGGAATAACCAGGAGACACACACTGTCCTGATGGGAGAGAGGTTACCACTACTCCCAGGACTTTTTCAGACTCAAAACCACTAAAAAACAAACAGTATCATCTCTCCTGCAGACGACCATAATACACATGGTACAGCAACAAAACCAGAAACTTTAACAGTGATTATCATTTCAAGTGATACAAGTTATGTGTGTATGTTGATATTTGTGACTTCACAGTTAATCCAGACTCACTGTTTTCATCCTGTCAACATGACAATATGTCACTTTTGATCCCGTTAAGTGAGGCAACCCGGGGGAAAAAAAGTTGACTATTAACAAGACTTTTTGTACCTTCCTCCCCAATACGCACACATCTAAACTTCAGCAGGGCCTACAAATACTTCCCCTCCTCATTTACATTTGTATGACTAGTTAACATTTAAATGCACCGCGGCGACGAAATGAGGACACGATCCAAGGGAACTAAATGAGCTGCCTCACTTAGTATTCTATTACTACACCAAAAAGGATTTCAGGGAAATGGGGGACAAAAGTAGAGCTAAAAAACTAAGGTCAGACCAAGTTCCGACAAAATACAGAGTTTAGATAAAAACCAAACCGAGTGCGCAAAAGTTGTCGGATTAAAACGCCACCTCACGCTACAGCAATGCACAATTTTGTGAAGTGAATATGAAGCAAATGCTTGTCTGAAACGCGTGTTTATACCGTAAATATTGTCAGGAATTTGGGGGGGTTTAAGCCTTCGGGGATGTTTTGAAGCAAAACCGAGCTGCAGGAGGCCAAAACCTACAGAGTTTACAAAAACATAAAGCCAGGCTGTCCCGGAGAGGACGTATTAAATCTCATAGAGAGGAGAAAAGCTGCAGACAAAACGATCGATTTTGCTGCTTTGCAACTAAACAAACTCTGTAATATTTTTAATATACTGTGCGTCAAAGGGCGCACGGTAAATATCACACGGCACAAGACGCGTTCAAATGTGGAGACGTTGTGCGCCGCAATAAAAGCAGGTTCCTTTTAAAACCTCAGAGCCAGAGATCAGGAGACATTAGAGGACGCATCCAAATAGACGGGGAAAACTTATGAATGAAAACAACCGCCATGGGGGAGGGGTGTTTGTTACAGCACAGCCACAGAACGACACAGGCATGGAAATCCATCAACTTCATCATCTTATCGCGTTTTCTTTCACACCGATCACACCAAAAAAATGACACGGAAAGTCTTCGGTTTTGTGCACAACTGTAACTAATACATTTGCATCGCTGCAGCGGCGGAGAGTAGATCGCTACGTGAGCTACTATCGCGCAACAAATAGCGTAAAACCAAAATAAAGCAAGTGTAAAAGCGTTAAGAAGATGCGTACCTATATGCAAGCATCCATAACGTCGAATCCATCAACCAAAGAGTCTAGCAAAACTCCATCCAGAAGGAAGGGGCAATGTCCAAACGTAGACTATAAGGTCTAATGCATAACATTCAGTCTCGTAATCCAAGTGCGAGTGAATCCCTTTGCGTTATTCCCTTTTCTTGCTTGGTTGTAAAAAGAAAAGTTCAGCGTGGGTTACGCGTGCATTTGTCCCAAGATAAAGTAACGTAAATCCACGGTGGTGCTCTGATGAGGGAGGGAGGGAAGTCACCCGGAGAACTGCTGCGCACTTCAGAGGCCGATCTTTAGGCAAAGACGGCCCAGTTATAGAAAAAGTCCCGGAGAAATTACTGTGAAATAGGAAAAAATGCGTAAAACACGTCTCGGAAAAATCAATTCAAACACAAGCGCGCTAATATCCAAGAGTTTCCCCTTCTTCGAGCATCTGCTGAGAGTTGAGTTTGAGTCCTGGCTGTTACTTATTGTTGCGGGGAATCTGCGCTCTTGTGCAAAAAAAGCGTCGTCGGGTCGCAGACAGCGGTGCGCTCTCTCCAGCTCTGCGGGCCTGTTCAGCACTGAATGAATGGGAACGCAGGCTTAGTGTTTGCCCGACAAGCCAACTCCCATTGGCCATTCACTCCACTGAAAAAGGATACATCGCATCCGCTCCTGATTCATTGGGCAGATGTGGAAGGCCGGGCGATAGAGATGTGTGCACTAGTTAAGGTGGAACCGGCTTTTTATTTTTGCGTTGGCTCGGACGAGGTGGCTCAGGGAAAAAAATACTAGTTTCCGTTCTTGTGGGTTATGAATAATGATGTGAACGAGGTTAATGTGACTAATAGTGATGTAATAAACGTCCTATTTATTTATATTCTTGCTGATTCCCCTGTTTTGGTACAGAGACCACACATAGACACAGAAAGAAAACACAAATAAGATCCCATTTACATAGATTTTGAACTTCTGGATAATTCTTGCTTCTGATACAAAAAAAACTAAAATACCCACATAAGAGATACATTATTATAAGGAGTAAAAACACATTACTAATATCAGAATGAAGCATTTTATATTCTTGTGTTGCCCACAAACCTCAATACACGTATAATAGAGGTACATGATCTGACAACCTTGACTCTTACTGGAGGCAGGAGATTAGAAATAAAGTCCAGTGAGTTTAAAGTTACTAAATATGGTTAAATGTGGGTTAGGGTTAGTAAACCTCAGCTGCCCAGTGTCTGACAAACGTTTTGTGAAAGAAAGATCAAAGAAGATGAATTAAAAGTGGCTCCTAAAAAGAGGTCTGAGAAGTCAAGGCAAGGTATTGTAATACAAAATTAATCTGTAATATTATTTACATCTTCTCATTGTTAGAATCTCAAAAGTTAAATCAAGTTAATTTGAAAGTTTTTTGTGAAAGTACTTTCAAAACTGCCTGTACACACAGCTGTGTTACTTTACAGACGACTCAGAGAGGAAACATCAACAGGATGTCTTCTGTCCTCTCCGGAATGTTCCCATTACGCACTGACGCATGTCATCAGAGGAAATAAACCGTGCGCTGATGAGGCTGCACGTTTGTATGATTCTCTGATATGGAATTACGCATCCCACTCGGAGGAGTCCCAAGCCTTGAATTTTGCATGAGTGGGGGCGAGGTGGGTGGGGGGTCGGTTATACTGTCAGACCACCTTAAGAAAAAAGCAGCCCTGCAGCCAGGGGGAACAACTCCCCCCTCCCTTGCTCCTGCCTCCCCCCTCTCCTCTGTTCCTGACTGTCTGGTTTGATTGGTGTCGCGGATGCGCTACATCCGGATCCATGAGAAAAGGAAGTTCAATACAAAGTCAATTTATCCCATTCAAATGGAAAAATCAATAGCTGAATGACCCCCAGTGCCATTTCGGGTCAGCAAATGCTTAAAAAAAGAATACGACAGCAAATACCTACATGAGTTAAGAAGCGTCAAAGTGGCTCTGTGGCGCAGTAATGACTAAGAAGTTTTTTTTTCAGGCTGGATGTAAAAACTCAGCTTCTTGGTGATAAAGCAAATCCTGGTAGGCCGACAGATGGCCGTCTGGATCCCTGCTCTTAGTGGTCGGAAGCGCGGACGGAAATCTCACGATTACAGCAATTAGCTGATTTTCCATGGATGGATGTGATGAATATACCAGCCGTGGCTGTTTTTCTCCCCGTGGATGTGGAGCAGCGGTTCACCAAACTGGGGGTTTAGGAACCATCAGGGGTCCTTGAAAGGGGTCCAGAAAGTCCCGAGATAAATGTTTAATCCCACTATTTAATTTCCATAGATGTTAGTGCACAGATGTAATATTCTGATTAGAGGGTTCATGCGCTTCACTAACAGTATAATCAGTTATAAAACGTTTTGGGTTTTATTGTAGTCTCCTCAAACATGATCCTGAAAACATAGAAAAACCTGTGATTTCACTGCGTGGTTGTTAAAATCCCACAGACAACATGTTTTCCTGGAGAGCCACACAAGCTTTAGATGTATAAATAAGAGGCAGAAGAGGCAGATGTCCAGGTGAAGGCAGAGTTAAACAGCAAATGCAGGGGAAGTCTTTAAATCCTTTGACGTAATGTCAGCTGGACCTTTCTCAGCAGACCACTGAAACTCATTTTTAGACCTCTGAAATATCACCACTGCTTATTGGCTTGTAACTTTTCTTCTTCTCTCCAGTTATGTTCCTTTGCTGTGAAAAAGACGAGACAACCAAACAACAAACATATAAATAATGCAGTAATTGTTGTTTTTTTTATATGATCAAAAATGACACAACAGCATATTCTTCAGAGACAGATTTTCTTTTTAGTTTTACAGTTTGTGGAAAGAAAATCAAATGTGTTTTCTAGTAAAAAAAACAACAACTTGACCAACAGCTGCATAATAGTTCTTACAAATGTCAGGATGTCTGATTGTACAGTGCAGCAGAACAGAGCTGAAAACTTTTACTTTTAAAATAATAGAAATACAAAGAAACCAGGATTCTTAGTTTTTTTTTTTCCAGGAAGTTGTGGTCAGAAGAAGCACAGGCCGCCGCTGTGCCGCTGCTGATAGCTGATATACGACTGGATGAGAGAGTCGGGGATCCGGGGTTTCACAGTGTTTAGGGCACTTTCAAAGTGTCTGGCCTCGACGTGCTGAGCTTTGATGTCCTCTTGCAGGGCCAGGAGGGCAGCCTCTCTGCATACTGCCGTTATCTGGGACAGGAAACAGACACAGATATTCAGCTGTCAGGCAGAGCAGGTCCATCCACTAAAACCATGTGAGTGGCCACACTTAGATTGACTCCAACCTCACACTGTGTGCTGGATACTGTGCCCTGGTCATGGAGCAGTGAAATGCCAGAGGGACTAAACTTTACCACTATTTATAACTGGGCTGAGCAGACTATTTCATGTTCATCACGGTATAATGTAGTTATTACAATAAATGCAATGACCTGGTGATGGAGGGTCAGAGGTGTATAACGTCAGAATAAGAGTCACAATGAGCTTTACTGTAAAGTGGTGTATAAGAAGCAGAATATTTAACATGTTTATGATTCAAGGCAAATCTCACATGAATACAAATATTCTGAATATACACAACATAAAATTCACAAATACTAAGTATACCATATAAGTTAAGTATATAAATGTGGACAGCTTCAAACAATGGATACAAGAAATACACACAAGATGATATAAGCAGAGAAAACTGGATTATATAAAATACTTTTTAAAACATTTGTATACTATGCAATTTTAAATGATTTGAACTCATATTGCTTGTAAACATAGCGGACAATTAAAAACAGTGAGACAGGATTAGTTTTACTTAACAGAGAGATGTTCACAAGATTAAGATGTAAGACAGGAAAGCTACAACATGTCACATTATTGAAATTATAAAACATTTTCAGGATTTAAGAGTGTAAAAATGTATATTCTCATTTAAAATATGTAAAAGTGACATGGATTTACTGAATTCTTGGTCGTTCTGGATGAGATTAACTTGAATTTTAGTTATGCAGGTATTTCACACAGGCCCAGAGGAGTAAATACATATAGTTCAGTAACTTATGAACTTGCAACAACAAAGAACTTCAGTGCAAATATGTAAGTGAGTAAATCTGAGTTGTCTGCTTCCTCCTCGGCTCCTGCAATCTGCACTGAAACAGCACTTCTGTTAAAGCAGCAGTTCTGACCTGTCCTGTCTAAAATGTAAATACAGTCGTGCAGCACTGATGGAGTTATGCAATGGCTGACATGGAGGAGTGCTGCAGTCAGTGGCGGTGACCTTTGGGAGAGATTCTGCACACGCCACAGGAGTGACTCACTTCCGAATTGGTGGCGATGGCTGATGAAGGCCAGGCACCTTCTCCCAGCAATGCCACCCTCCTCCCTTTCAAGAAGCACAGCTTTGTTCTGAGCCAGGCCAGCGACTTACACAACTCCCTCCAAAGAAGAGAGAGGGAGAGAGGGAGAGAGGGAGAGAGGGAGAGGGAGAGGCCTCACAGGAAATTGTTTGCCTGTACAACCGCTGATAACGTCTGGTGGGAGGTTAGTGGGACAGGTGGTCATGTGATGCAGCAGAGCATATTGAACGGTGAAAAGGAGGCATGTAGAGCAGTGTGTGTGCACTGAAATCGCTCACTGAACCGAAAAGCTGCCGGTCACTGTCCTTCCCTCTGCACTGTGTGGCACATGAAAGTCCATAGTGAATATTCACATGTGCAACGTAAATGCAGTTCTGTGCATATGTTGCATCACACGGTGTGTAAACACTGAGGCCACGAGAAAGCACTCCAGCACTCTATGTCTGATCTCTGCCACAGTGTGTCAGATTGTAGCCATTATTATCCTGCCCGAGTGTGTGGATCCATTCAGTTGCAACAAAGTTATGAATGTTGCACAAAGATTTCACTGTCCTTAGTTTGTGTCTACTGCTTCTTTCTCTCCTTGTAGACACAGCAGTGGTGTTTTACTGCCCCCAACTGGTTCTGTGTTGACACTGTCTTTGTTAAACCATTAGCCTTTTATAAGAGATGGGGATTTTCTGGGATTTGGAAATTACCTGAGTAATACCCCATCTCTCAAAAAACTAAATTCGCTCAGTTGGCATCGACATATTTTTGTACAATTCTTATTTCTTTTTTATTTATCCCCTCTTCAGTTTTTCTATTCAATTTAAACATAATACTTTCTTTCTATCCTGCTGTGGGATCAACAAAGTTCTGTCTAATCCTACCTTATCTTACCTTATTTATATGAACTGAAATGAGTTCAGTAAGTCAGGCTGCAATAAATAAACTTTTTTTTTTTAATTTTAACTCACTTAAATATCCTTAGATAGGGTTTAAAATCACCACACTGGATGAAAATATCACAACCATGACATCACACTAAACAGATACATCGCACAGACTTAGCGGAGACAGGAAAAAACAAAGCAGCGGTTGTCAACTGTTAAAGCACATGACGGTCATGGCGTTTTTCAAGGCCGGGGAGTAAAATGAGGGGAGATAGCTGTTTGAATGTGCTCCGGCCCTGCAGAGCACGCTCGGCTCGGGACAGGTGCTTTGCAGATGTCAGGATGTGAGGCCTATTTTCCCCCCTTCTTCTGTTTCAAGCCAATGAGCAACATGATTTGGGCCGAGTAAACACGCGGGGCCGGGTTAATTTTGTATGAGGGTTTCCCATCATTCAAGTCATTTAGGCCTGTCAGTAATAATGATGCAAAACAATGAGGCCATGTATCCCGGTTTGCCTGTTTACAAATGGAGAGCGGGCAAGCGAGCGGGTAAAAAAGAAAGAGAGGCAGCGAGAGGGATGCCACATGTTGAACAATGTGATTTAGTGTTGTTCCCAAGCAACATCCATAAACAGGAACAGACAAACACTGCAGCACAATCAAACTGTAATTTCTTATTTACGTTGAGGCTTCACTGTACAGGACGCGCTCGCCTTCGTGGGCCTCAATCTCATGATTCAACGGTTAATAATTATTTGGTTGTTTACTTCCACAACACCCCTCAGGTTTATTAAATAAAAAAATTAAAAAAAAGGGGAAAAAATGTCCGGAGCTCTTCTGAAGTACACAAACGACACACACACACATACACAGACACACACACACAGGCCCTCACATTCATACTGGCTGGGTTTATGAGCTGTTCTGTGAAGGCGATCAACAAGCCAGTGTTTCCCGCTGTGTGTTTGCCCGTACAGGCCTTGAAAAAAAATAAAAGCCACAAAGGCAAACAGGGCGAGCGAAAGAGCCAGTTTGTTTGTAAACGTGAAGGCATTCCTAGACCGGAGCCAAAAGTCCAGCGCCGACCCCCCTCCAGCACCACCTTGATACCCCTCAAAAAAGCAACCTAGAACCCCCTAAAGATGGGCCCCCCGTGCTCCTGAGAGGGGGAAGAGGAGGAAGGAGCAAACTGCACAGAAATGAGATGTGTGTGCAAAGAGTGCTGACTTGTGGCGGGCCAAATAAATTATAGATCTCCCTTTTTTTAATGTTATTGCAATGCAGACTTTATTTTTCATTCCCTTCATAAATTATGTCAGCAATCACTTAAATATATGGAGAGGGCTGAAGCTGATGCATTGCAGTGGCTGCTCTCTGGTGATGTGGGCGAGCTCAGAGTTCCTGGCGATGGCATGGAGCCAGTCGTAAAGGCAAAGCAAACGAGAAGAAGAAAAAAAAAAAAAAAGGGAGTAATCATCAAGGGCCTCTCAGTTTGAAGACCGACTAAAACCTGCTGACTCAAGATGACCCAAAAGTCTAAAAAGCCTGATAGTGAGACGAAGAGAGACGTTTTGATGACGCAGCAGAAGCTGTGCAAAGTAATAATTTGAACAGTGAGGTCTTCCATCCTCTCAGTGGTTCAACAGCAGCATCCGTGACAAACGTCTAAAGTGGTCGCTAAATTATCGCCTTTCAATCTGTTCATTTGCAGACGATGATACAAACACTTCTGGAGACTCCACTTGGGTCCATTCGGTTGGTTCCTGTAGTATTTAAGACAAGATCTGTCTGGTATTAATCATATTGAGTCTATGACAGACCAGTGGAGTCTGTGCCTCAATATTTACACTAAAACAGTGCATTGAAGTAGAGAGCTTGATGATCAACGTAAGGGGGAAAAAAGGTATTAAAACAAGTTCTGAACAATGATAAATTGTTTTAGGTGTGGCTGTAAAGGTTTCTGGTACTTTGGCTTCCTCCTACAGTCCACATGTTAAGTTCACTTACGAGTCTAAATTGGCTGAGGGTGTGTGTGTCTCTGCATTGTCCCAGCAACAGACTGGTGATCTGTCCAGGGTGCACCTCACCTCTCGCCCATTAGGCTCCAGCCCCCTGCCAGCTCTGTACTGGACACACTGGTATAGAAGATGAATGGATGGATGGATATTTGTTCCTGGTGGTGCACCATTCTGCTGAAAGTCTTAGTGTCACTTTGGGATCCCGTTTGGATTAGATCCAAAATGTTACTCATAAAACCTCCACCTCACACATTTGCACCTGGGAGGCACTTGTTGTAACCACTTCTATACTGGTGGCTACTGAGATTCTCTAACTGGGAATTAGGGTTTCTAATGCCTTGCCAAAGTAAAAAAACAAAAAAAAAACAGGGTAACAAACTGACTCTATGAGAAGTAGTAAATAAAATAGTTTATCGTCATTTCTAACAGTTACTCTAAAAGCCTGTTGTTACAAGGATAACATAAAAACACAACAAAACTCTGTCTCCAGCAACAAACACAAAGGAAAAATTAACACAATGTTACACAAATAGAAAGAATAACAGAAAGCACATGAAGTCTATTATTCATCGTTGTCTTATATTTACAGTTGGAGAATCAGGTTGGCTTAGCCTGTGATCTTTTTTAAATCCCTGCTTAAAACTGACTTTAAATCTGATCTGAGATCCTCTCCTGACTTGACCTGAGTCGTCTTTTACTTTCTCCAAAAACCTTTTTACCCTTTGCTGCTGTTACACAACAACTAGTTTTGGTTCTGAAGCACTTTGTAATGTGGATTTTGAAAAGTGCTTTATAAATTAGTATTATTATGCTATTATGTTATTATTATCTCTTTGAGCTTAAAGCTGCTTCATATGTCTTTGCTACCACCGGCAAAAGATGTCCTGAATCCTGAAATCCATCACTCCACCTTAATAAAATGTCAGCAGTGCCTCTTTAACCACAAAGCTTTTAAATGGGTCGCTGGAAAAGTGATAGATACCCAATTGGAGCTCCTGCCACATCCTTGTTTCCACATATTCCCCTAATGACAAGTTTCCCCTGGTGGTTCTCAAATCTCTCTGAGAAACCAAAGGGTCACATGTATGAACATTAAAAAAAAAGAAACATATTCCTAAACATCACAGTGTATGAAAAGACAAATATTAGTTCTACTGAACAGAAAAACACATTTATCATGACTCTTCAGAGTTGTTGTCAATGAGTCAAATGCAGTGGTGAGAGCGGTCAGAGGGTCAGACGACCATAATGATACGATATGTTGAGGCTGGGAGACACAGTTACCTCCACTGTCTGCTGGTCAGTTCATACAAATCATTTCAATTTAAATATCTGCTTGATCTTTGACTGAAGTAAACACTTGAAGGGTCAGAAAGACAAAACTGATTCTTGGTTGAAACCAAGTTTGATCCAAAGCAGAATGTTAATTTAATTCCAACATCACCTTCAGGGGGCAGACATGTGCAGACCGGAGCAGAAAGGATTACAAGAAGAAGAGGAAAGTCTAGAAAAGTTAGTCCAGAGTTTGAAACTCTAAGGTCATAAAGATCTTGATCGTGGTCCACCTCAGGTAAAAACTATTTCACTGATGGACGGTCACTGATCGAAAACATCGCACTAAATTTACCACAACATTTAAGAACAGAGAGTGGATGTAAATTTGGAAACCAACGCAGTGATTAACATGAAACCACAGCAGTGCCAGTCAGCTCTGCTGAATATGAAGTTCGGTTAAATACGTCAACTTCTCTTTGAGGTCAGGCTCGAATGGTTAGAGTTGGTTTTTCAGATGTTTTAAAGTACAAATAAAAGTTTAGAGATTTCAAAAGAGACACTTTCCAATAAGACAAGTGGTTGTTATTGGCAACTAGTGGGTTTGTTAATAGTAATAAATAATGTTGTGTGGACGGCAGTGACTCAGTGCAGCCGTCTACCAACCAAGGGGTCAGTGGTTCGATTCCTGCTCCTCCCAGTTGCTGTTGGTGTGTCCTTGGGCAAGACACTTTACCCACCTTTGCCTCATATGAATGTTGAATGAATGGTTTGGCGGTGGTCGGAGGGGCCGTAGGCGCAGACTG
>OOFC01002185.1:0-10935 GCA_900323345.1 Pseudochromis fuscus | reverse complement strand
CCTTCCCACCTGAGGCCAGCTTCCTGAGTCTGACGCGAGCAGCATCTGTCACCGGGAGCTCAGACTCCCCCAAAACGACCTCCCAGAGGGCAGCTGGGGAACCGCTGGGGAAGCCGCCTCCCTACTCCCCCGTGAAGATGTCGTCTCGTCCTGAGCCTCGGAGGGCCCACTCGTGCTCCTCTTCGCCCCTGCTGTTTAACCCAGCCAATGGCAGGCCCCTGACCAGCCCACTGGATGAGCTCAACACTCTGTTCAGCTCTGGACGCAGTCTGCTGAGGAAGTCGACATCTGGCCGCAAGATGAGAGATGGAGGTCTGTCAGTGCTGCTCATGCAATACATACAACTATCTATTTATGTTCACACACACGTGTCTGCAGTCACACATGAAACACAAGCAGAGAGAAGATCCCAGTACATACACAGCAGACAGTAACAGTTTGTTCCTGCTTCTCTGCTTTTTTGTTTAATCATTATTTTACTTGTTTCTGTGTAGACTTGTTAATTGTTGACTAAAAACAAAGACAAGTGGGACCAGACCAGGCCAGAACATCAGTATAATCTCATTTGTGTGTTAGTGTGTGTTTACTAAATGAATTTATTTTGCATTCAATTTCTGTTTTCTGATCAACCAAAAAAATTACTGTAAATGAGCCAGAGCTATTCTGGTCAGTGCTTTAAAAAGACAACTTAAAAAAAAGTTAACTATTGGTTTTAGTTATTTTGTAAACAATGTTTCATTCAGATAATTTATTGGATACTAGGTGATTACGTGCATGCCTGTATGAATTTGAGCATTAGGGAGGTGAGATGCACCAGTATCCAAGTCTGCACTGAGAAAACCTTTACATTAATCCAAGTGTTGTAGCCAGCCACCCTCTCTGGCCTAGTTGAAGCGGCCCATTTGTTACAGTCTTCGGTGCCGTGCCCTTTGACTGCTGCAGCTGCTTTCTAACATGTTAGCTAATGAACTAGCTTGCGCAGCCCACTTAGCATCACACTGCGTTGTGTTATTGCGTGCTGTAACTCAGTACATGCACAGCACATACACACTGTGACACTGATGCAACAGCTGACCTTTGCTAAAGGAGGACAAACATATTTGTCACATGCAGTCAATGAAATGAGTGGATGCTCAGGTCAAAGGTTTCAATACCCACAAACAGATTACTTAGCAGTGCTCTGATGAAAGTAAATTTTCCTTTGATGCTCCATGGTTAGAAAACACAGAGTAGATAGAAACTCTGCTATCCCACTGCGTTTCCATCTGAGTCTCCGCTTCCTCCAAGTGTATTAGTTGTGGCCGGGTTAATAATACATGAGCAGGAGAACGATGAGGATAGGTATCAAATATTTAACAGCTCACTCATTTTCTGCAGAAGGGAGTGTGACTGCCCAGCAGCAGGGAGCAGGTCATCCTGGACAATTATCTCAGAGACAAGTTAGAAAAATTACGATCAAGTGATAGTATTAGCTGCTGCTGTCGATAATTAGCTCGAAGCTCATTGTGAAACTGGTTGATTTGTGTAAGAAAGGACCATGTCATACTTCTATAACAGTAACAAGTTCAAGGGGCAGGAAGCTTAACTCCTTATAAGAGATGGTATGAGAGCAAGTGCACACGCTTACGCATGTACCTCACGTGACATCTTGCACTTGACTCTTCGTCAGCACCTGGACCTGCGCAGGAAAAGCGCTGGCATCATGGAAACAGTGTGTGTGACAGGGGAAACGGCACTGGGGTATTTTGAGTGGCCAAAGCAAGGCGGTCCACTTAGATCTGAGCGCAGAGGGATGCCGATGGGCTTAACAGGACGGCCTACTTCCGTTCCCTCTCAGCTGTTAAATGACTGAATGTGATACCTGACGCTGTGGGAGTGGCCAGGGGTTACAGTTGCTATCCCAAGCATCTCTGTGAAGAACAGCTGACTCCCCCTCCTCCCTCTGCCTGCCCTCATCTTCAGGGAATGAGAAAACCACAGGAATGCCAGGGAAAGAGGGCAGGTGGTCTTGGCAGGCTTCGGGAAATCAGTGTCATAAGACACCTCATGCCTCAATAGCAACATACAAAATTCCCCAAATTGTACGAGTCCAGTTCTCTTTCATCAGAGTCTTCATTGTACAAATCTACCGTGAGTTGTCTTTTTCCCTCACGTCGACTCCAGTCTGTCTACCTGGCCTTTTGTCCCGCACAATCATACACTTATCCCATGGGACCTATAGTGGAGTTGGCTAAGTTTATATTTAGGCATCTTGTGACTGTGGAGGGGGGACCTGCAGGCACACATTCTCAGTGTGGGACAGCAGCTGATGAATTCCCATTCACACTCACATATGTACCCACAGTCACTTACTCCAGCCCCAAGGAGCAGCAGCAGGGCAAAGATGGGTCATGTGGAGTCACCTTCCTACCACACCAAGCTTAATGAATACTTATTAAAACACGAGGGTAGATGTACAAAGAGGGGTGTGACTATGTGATCAAAAGGTTCTGCAGATTAACAGATAATAAGCTTAACTGTAATATATTAACTAAATTAGTGTACAACATTTCCTTATGGGATCCAGGACCTTTATTACCACAGCTGCAGAATGTAACAGGCCTCTCTTTGAGGCTTGTTTTAGAGGCTGCTCTTGTTTTTCTAATTTTTTTCTGTCTAGTAAGTTTAAATATTTCAGTACATAGTATTTTTAGGCTTGAGACAGGATCCAGAACTAATCAACAGCTTGTTACCAGTTTATAATAAAAGCCCTTAGCATTTCAGTGGACAACAGCACTTTATTTTTTAAGGCTTTTATTGTGAAAGATTTGCAGACCCACCATATGTTTTATTTTTCACCACTGTTTTTCCCCAGCGTGTAATTGGAGCCTGGCCTGTATTTGTTCACTTCAACCATAGACTTCATGATTAGAAACCAGGCTTTAAATGGACTTTTTGTTTCACTTTTGTAATAATATACATTAAAACTAGATGCTCTGTAGTTCGCTCTTCCTCAGATGATTTTACACCGGATGAAATGAAAATAGCTACTGTATCTGATGACCACTGTATATGACACGTACTGATAATGCTGTGTGTTTCCTGCTGGTTGTGTCCCTACCAGGATTCAACTCTAACATCAATCTGCCAGGGAGGGACGACTGTGGCTCTGCTCCCACATCACCGTCTCTGCAGCTACAAGACAAGAACGCCAACAATCACTCTCCCCACTCCCCGAGCTCTGCCCCTGTGGAGAACGGCAACCAGATCTCCAACGGTAACAGCCCGGTGTTGTCCATTTCTTCTGACTTTCAGACTTTTAGTCCGATTAAATTGTGGTGTAGGCTGAATCAGACAGTATGCTGTACTGCAATCTGATGGTGCGTCGTCATGTGTCTAAATGAGCAAAGTGATAGATATCAGTGTACAGCTAAAATGGTTTGATGTTTGAAATATATAATAGTAAAATATAATTATAGAATAGCTCCACTGGCTCTGCCAATGAGGGGTGAAGTAATCTGCCAGGCTCAACTGCAAGTTTTCCCTTTACCATACTGAGTACAGTCAGTGGAGAAATTATATGAGAAATATGGGAAGGCAGCCACTGATGTTATAAAGTAGGATTAAAATTTTCCTTAAGTACTCAAAGATTCGTTCCATAATATTTTCTTCTGCACGAGAAAAGGTCATTGAAGCCCTCTCCAATCGCTTGTGTTTGAAGAGCGAGGTGTACTTCAGCTTGTATCCGTCTCTGTGTGTGGGAGGACCTCCAGTTAGATGCTGGTGGTGATGCGTTTGTGATGTTGTGCGTTCAGGGTTGCTGGAGGATGAAAGTCACAGCAAGTCAAACTCATCCAGTACCACAACTCTGCACAGACACATGGACAGCCATCATACTCAGGTAAACACACACACACATACACTTTTCAGCTGAATGTACAGTGTAATTATCATGTACCTTATACTGATATTAATAAAGTATCATTTCTTTTTGTATCAAGATCTTACATGACACACAGACATTCAAAGTCTGATGTGTCGATTTGTTTAAACACTGTCACTAGGACACACACACAGCACAACTCCATAAGGTGTGTGTTCTGTTTGTTGACATTTTCAATGCACAGGAAAGTGGCCTCCTTTGAACAGCATGCATCGCTCATTGACATGTGAGCTTTTTCTGGCTCTGCAGACAGGTGTACGGTTACAGGATTGAATTTATTGTCCAGCACACTTGACGCGAGCGCACACAATGCTTACATGCGTGCACATACACAGCCGGGCCTCATTATATGGAATCGATAAAAACTCCTGATAACCAAGTGGAAACCATCCTGATTGGAAACCGAGACATACCCCACTGTGTTAGGAAGCTTTAAAAATTAAAGATACACCAGTGTAGGGACTCATCGGCAGGATCACACTCACATGATAGACCCAGCACATGAGAGATCTGCTGGGTGAGCCAGTTCACAAATAATTATCACAATTATCATGTGCTGTGCATTCACCTCAGGCAAAAACACTCTTATCTGCAAAGACCCGGATAAAAGTCTTTTTATTCTCTGCTTTCTTTCATCTTTATTATTAAAAGACAAGTACCCGCACTTACCTAGTGATGGATTAAACTGCTAAATACAGTAATTAAAGAGCCACAAACATCCTGAGGACACTCTCCATTCACTCTGTGTTCAACTTACATTATGTGCTTCTCAAAATCTCTGAATAATTTCATCACTTTGGAGCTGAATTGTTACAATCTGATCAGGATTCACTGGAAGAAAGAAGAAAGATCTGATTACAAGTAATGCATTCACAAGTCTCTAATGGCCAATGTACACAGCATTCAGTCGTGTCACGCTCCAGCTGCCTCACATCCAGTTACAATCTGCTACCATTTTAACCAGTGTATATATATCCAGTGTGTCCAGGTTCTGTGACTGACGTGCAGCTCTCGCTATCTATATATATGATGCTTTTATTTTGCAAGATCAGCTTGTATCTCTGAAGCATGAAATTCACTTATAAATGGCCGTTAATGTTTGTATGTATTGGCAATTCACTTAAATCTATTTTTAATGATGTATAACATTAGATTTTTTTTATTTTGTCTTCACATAAAAACTGTTTTTGTGCAACACTGAATGAAGAAAAGCAAAGGAGCAGCCAGATGTCTGTTTAACCTTCATTCAGGACATTCAGGAATGTTTTTGTTCCCTGATAATGAAACAAATATGAAATTATATTATGGCTCAATAAATACAGCGCTGACCAGCAATTACTATCAAGCTGCTGTGCTGCAGATAAACTCATTATTTTTCTTTCACAACACTGTCGGACAAAAAAATCCAGGGTAATTACAGCAGCTGTGCTGTGAGATCAACTATATTAACATTTAAAATGAGTGAGGGCAGAGAAGCAACAAAATGTGATATATTAATGTACGACCACTAATCTGTTACATATTGAAATGAATTGGAAATGTGGAAATATGCTTGTCAAACATGACAAATGTGGCAGTGACAAAAACAATACAGAGTTTCTTAAAGGTAATGGTTGAATGTGAGTACAACCAGAATCACATTAGATATAACACGCTCTGTCCACCTCTGCTGCTACCAACATCAGGTCTGTAGGCCAAGCAATCACCAGCTCTTATCAATTTGTTCAGAACATGGACTCCTAACAATGAGCAATCTGCACATGTTGCATCTGGTCTTATCTGGACTTCATTTTAAAATAATGAGCTTACATGGGAGGTAAAAGGTCTTATGTGATGGTGTGTGCACACTGTACATGCTCTGCTCAGCTGTTTGTGTGCCACTGCATACTGTACTCCAGGTATCCAAGGATGCAGCTATTTCAAAATAAAGGTTCATCACTTGAAAACTAATTGAGATTCATCACAGACTGCATTGGTGAGTGACTGAGTGTCACAGTCAGTGGTGCATGAAGCACAAAAATGAGCAAGGGACGTGGTGTCCCACTTTCAAAAGGAAGCTCAGGACACACCATTCATAAGACCACTCCAGTGGAGATGTGAAGGCACGCTGTGTACCCACTTCACCGTCCTCAGGCTGATGGAATCTGGCTGGCGTGCACGGCTGGGGAGACTTGTGCATCTTTCTCAGCTTGATTGTGTGTGTGGGATAAAACACTGATGTCCCAGCACACCCGATTTCAGACCCTTTCCTCTTACAGTGTTTTAGACCAAATCTGAAGCACATTCCAGCTGCTCATGTAACAGTCTCCTCACTGTTGGGCTGTGCTCTTGTACCAAAATGACTCCTTCTCTGTCTCTCTCTTTGATTCTACTGAGTGTTGCTGTTATTCTTACTCCCTCCTTTATTTTCCAGAGGGGTCATCTCAACTTTTCTCCATTCGGTGCGGGGGCTGCCCTTTAAAACAGCTAAGGGGGCAGGGGGGAGGGCTCACTGGGAGCCCTGTCCACATGTAGGGATGTGGTGAGTGTATGTCATGCCACGCTGCTCTCCGCCCCTTAATAGCAGTGTTTTTCATAGACCCAGTGCAATCATGAAGGTAATGATCCTCCATGATTTTGTGACAAAGGCTTTAAAAAATTTGTCTCAGTCCAAATTAAAACCACACAAAACCCTAGTGTGGAGAATAAAAGACACTATAAGACGAAGATTGAGATCATCTAAAATCAGACATGGGTCACTGAAGGAGAATTCTTGAAAACCACTGCTTTTGCCCGGACATCATCTCAGGTTTTCCTGCTCCCTTTGTTCACTGTGCTTGTAAAGTTTGGTCTTAGAATCTGTGACGTCGCCGCTTTCCTCACTTTTTATTTATCCTTCATTTATGGAAAACAGAAACTGCAGCTCTTTAGGTTTAATAAGACTTCCTGCGTAACCACACACATGTTGATGGATCATTTCTAATTACAAATGCTCCCTTTGACGCTGCTTTTTATTGCTTAGAGACACTCAGTCTTGAGCTGCAGTTTTTATTGTTCCTCAATCATCTGCTGCAATTTTATGTTGCTGATTCCATCACTTTATTCCCTTTTAACCCTTTTTGAGACTTTTTTTCCCAGCGTCATTATCATCCAAGACTTGTTCAAGCTTTGTAGCTGGTCTAGATATTCATCCTGATGTGCAGCAAAAAAAAAAAACACTCTTTACTTCATTATCATGAGTTTATCCATTACAATGAGATGGGAACAATTCTGTGACCCAGAATGCTTTTCAATTAGCTGCATTCCAAGCTGTGTTTATGTAGGATTTGCAGAACTAATGGGATAAAAGAAAATAAAAGGATGAAGGGAAGATGAGGGGGCAACTCGTTTAGGAATGAATGGACTGGTTTGTTTTGTCCCCTGTAGTGAGTAGACAACAACAGTCTAGACTAATTATATAAAGAATTGACAGACTTTCTAAATGATTGAATGGTGCAAAGATTGATATTTTTGTTTATCTCTTTAGACATTGTCTCAGCAGAAGGGAGGGTTGACAAATCAGAAACATGTGGCGTCGTCCTTCTCATTCTTAGCGTATGAGAATTTCAGACAACGGAAAAACCTTAAAGTCTCCGTGTAAATCCACCTATCCTGAGAGGTTTCCAGGAAAGAGCTCACACAGACGTCATCGGTGACCATCAGCATCTCTTCCTCTCTGCAGTTTTTTTTCTTTGTCTGCCCAGTGCACTCGTTTCAAGCAAGAAGAAACACAAGCTGTGTCATGATCTCTCTGTTGTAGCAGCTTTGAAAAACACATGAAACAGGCATTGATTTGTTGTTTCCGGTGTTACAGTCTGTTCAAATGATGGAAAACAAAATGTACTTCCATCCTGGGCTGCTGTGTTGGTGTGTGTCTGTGATATACACACAGCAATGGATGTAATCAATTAGAAAACATGGAGTTTTAGTCACCTGACATTTATTTGTCACACAGTTGTTTTGGACACTGGAGTGAATGTGCGTGTTATGTGGGGAAGCTCAGAGATTACTGTCACACTTAGTGTCCTCGGGATATTGAATGTGTGAGTGACAGTTGGGAATGACCACTAGTCATCCAACATTATCATACTATTACCATAACATTACCAATCTATTAACATGTTGGTTTGGATATTGACACCCTCCCCCACAAGCAGGGGTGTGGTTAAAATCTCATCAGGGGGGTGGGGGTGGAATTTAGTGGCGTTTGCTGGTCTTTGATACCACTCATGTTTATAGTGGGTCATATGATTATGATACAAACATAAATAAGTGGGTGTGAAATTGACATGATAGATCCAAGAGTTTGAAAAGTAAAACACTACACGGTACTTTATTTATAATTTTTTCTGTGTGGAAGAAATGACAAAGTATATCTGTATCTGTATCTGTATGCTGAATCTCAGCAAAGTTTAATTTTTATGTTGTCATTTCTAAATGCGGCATCGCCATCTCACCATGAAGTCATGCTGACATTTTAAAGAGGAATATTAAAATGTTTCACATTTTCAGGCATCAAGGCCACAGGGTATGACTCTCTGAAATTATTAATAGTTAAAAGTGTATCTGTGGCTTATTGAGTTCAGTGTGTGTCTGTGTGTGCATGAAGGAGAGTGCATATGTGTGTATGTGTGTGTCCATGTACAGTCATGCATTGCAGAAGGACACGGTGTTCCTACTTGTCTACTGTTCCAGTAGCTGGTGTTCCTGGCTGGCGCCAGTGCAGAGAATAGCCTGGCAGGGAGGTGTAAATTATGGATTAGGTTGTTGGAGTATTGTGCTTCTGCAGGCAGACTATATATGTGTGTGTGTGTGTCTGTGTACATATGGATACTCAGAGGTATGCAGTTCTTCAGATATTTGCATGTGTGTATGTCAGAGGTATGCAATGGGTGCGATGTGCATGTATTGATGTGTGTGTGTGTGTGTGTGCGTGTGCGTGTGTGCCTGTGGCCATGTGGCAACATCTGTGGGGAATGCATCACTAAATGCAGTGTATGCTTGGCGTTAAGCAGGGAAAATTTTGCATTGTAAGTAATGCTGACTAGATTCAGCTGAATGTTCCAACTCCAGCAGAGTGGAAAAACCAGACAGAGCTGATTGGAAGCAACTTTAGCAAGAAACCAGATTAAAATGAATAAATAATATTTATTTCTTGGTGCTATAAACCTCCATAGGTGTCCATTGTTGTAAGCAGATCAGTGACAGCGTGGACTGGTGGATGTAGAATGGACAAAGCTAACATGATGACCTGTTGATTTGTGGAGTTAAATTTTTAAGCCAGGTGACTGGCATTTGAACGTCGCTATGTTGGGTGGTTGGAGCCAGAAGTGACCATATTTGGACATGAAAGGAGGAGGGAGTAAGCGGGATCTAACCTAAGAACCCGAGGACGTTTTCCAATGTCTATGACGCTTAAGTTAAGGCCTGGACCAGGCCTATCATTCAAACTAACCACACCCCGAAATGTTCACCTTTTTTTTTTTTTAGCATAATATCTACTTAATAATAAAATAATTTCCTGATAGACCACAAGATCACTAATAAGAAGACTTCATTTTAGCTAATGACATCAGAATAACTTGTGGGAAAATCTACTGACAGGGTTTTTCATAATTGAAAATAAGTTTTGAATCAGTTTGAGCCAGCACCTAGTGGCCATTGGGAGTATTGCCCTCTTTTTTTTTTTTTATTGTAGTTTTTGAGCCCCAGTTGCTTCCTCCATTTCTTCTGTATATGCAGTCTATGGTGTTTCCCCATGTGGTGGCAGGGGCCTTGTTTAACTCGGCTGTAGAAGGTAACAGGCCTCTAGTAAAAACAAATTTGCATGAGGGAACATTAAAGCTACTGTATTACACTCTATATGTGAACTGAACACGTCCTGTAACTGTTGCTAATTTAAAGAGGTCTAGCCTACATCTAAGGTAATACAGTTCATTATGCTGGTAAATTCTCACTGTGCACCATCATGTTTGTTAAGCAGCAACTAAAACAGGCCACAACAAATACACTATTGTCTTATCTTTGCTGAAAGTACTCCCGTAGTTTAGAAATTTACTCATTTTTAATTTTATTTCTTTGTTTAAAAGGAAACAGTTGTTTAGAAATAAAGTAAAAGCCCATCAGCTGCCACCATTACAACCCCCCCAGTTTCTAATCTGGTCTGGATCATCAGGACCTGGTCCTATTGCTGAAGTTACTGACTGAGGGAGATTGGAAATCCTGTCTGATTGATCTACCTGGTTATTGACTGGCAGATGACTGATGGTGTGGTCTATGCAGACTGTCGTGCATGTGTGTGTGTTTGTGTGTGTGTGTATGTGCACTTTTGTGTTTTTGACCCGTGCACGGGAGGAAATAGAAGAGCCACCTCGAGGTGCTCGCTGCACTGAGGGGTCCCAGCTGTAATTCCCAGTATCTCCTCGGAGGTGATTTATGTGGGCTCCAGAGACAGAATATGGAAACGAGTTGCTGATAAAGCTGTCAGTCAGAGGAAGGGATTATTCCCCTCAATGTTTCCTACTGTATCAGCTCTCATGAGGTGGCTCAGTGCCAGGCCCAGATTCATTTCTGTGCTATTAGAGTGATTCATGAGGAAAAGTGTCGCAGTCGCTGAAGAGAAACTCGAAAAGATGAAGAATCAGAGAAATCTGTGTCAGTGATAATCTGTAGTGGAGACATGATTAGAACATATTTAAAATATCTCGTTCCCATTTTTATGACGCTGAATGATAACGTTGAGGGGTTGTTTTTTTTTTTAATACAGTTGTCATCTGTCATACCCACTCCTCTGCAGTCATAGTTTGGTCATATCTGCTTCCCACCATCAATCTCTGCGAATGTAGACACACACACTATTTACTGAGCTACCTTTAGCTTCATTTGCTAACCCTCTCTTTCTCCATCACTGCAGGTGTTCCAGCGGCTACGTCTGTCCAACAGGGATGAGAGCGCCGCCCTGGGGGAGCTTCTGCGATGGCGGCGAGTGCAGTGTG
>OOFC01002184.1:2789-14719 GCA_900323345.1 Pseudochromis fuscus | reverse complement strand
CCCCCCCCCCCTTCTGAAGAGCCCACCTTTTTTGGATTGGTTAATGTTAGAAACAGTGCCAGGAGGAGGAGGCCGACTCTCCAACAGGTGACTGGAAACAGTCCAACAGTCCAAACATGTTTGAGCCTGAATCCGATGCAGAATCTGAAAGCAGACGACACTAATATTCACATTCACAGCAGGACGTCTGCGTTTGGTAAATATTACACCCATTAGCAGATTATTGTGGAGCATAAAGGTGGATTAAGTAATGTAATCCAAAAAAATAATAAAAAAGGGTTGTATGTATGTCCATCTTAATCCGTGTACGTGTGGGAAATGCTGAATAATGCTGACTGAAATAGAAACGTTGCTGTCAGGAAATAATGAAGGTAACTGGTGAAATGTTCTGCACCAGATTATTTATTGCTGGACAGTATTGAAATAAATAGTTCTAATAATGTTCAGGAGAGAAGAATACATTTAATTATTAAGACAACCATTACCTGACTCTTGTTTCCGAACAGCTACAGAAAAAGACGACATCAGACTTGTAGCCCTCCAGAGAGATTTAGCAAACCGAGCGTTTTCAGGAGCACGTTACTCTCTCATGGTTTGAAACTTTGGCATGAGGAAATATAAAGTAGCACGCCAAAAACAGGATGTATATTTGGGTGACCACTTGATATTTTTCAGAAAATCCAACACATATTTTTAGAAACATTTGTTCTACTTCATCACAATGTGTAGAAACATTAACATTTCTTTTAAAATCTCATGACATATTAGCATGCTAGTTTCTGTTTTAGAGTTAGCATAAAATATCCTCAAAATACACAATATAAAATGGTATTTTTCTCATTATTTGTACATTCAAATGAAATATGAGGTGTTAGGAAATGACGACCAATAAACCTCCTGTTGGTTTTGAAAAACTTTACCTTGATTTTTTTCTTGTTTCCTTCCCTCCATGGAGCTAACACTGCTAGCCTGCTGTCAGCTCCTGTCACATGACAACGGATGTGGTTGCAAGTAGACGAATGTGGTGGTTGGGGGAAATGACAGTGATCCCTGGGACAGGTGGTCTTTTTATAAAAAAAAAAATAAATAAAATACTATTATATCTTTCAAGAACATGAAATTTTGAGGAATTTCTGTGCCGTTTGTCAATAAAGTTACTGTTGAATCAAATTTAATTTCAGTCTTATGAGGGACTGAGAATCTAAAACCTGGGCAAGGGACAAAGGACATATAGCAAAAACACTCAATACAAAACCATATTTTATATAATAAAAATAGTAATTTATCTATCATAAACTTTTTTGTAAGTTTGTCTTTTTATGTCTTGCAGAATGAATAAAAAATAACGTGGTTTTGTTTTTCTTATTTCTGCCTGGGACACCCATTTATGTAATCAATATTATTTCATCCTCTATAAGGTATGGCATTACATAATTAACTACAAAGGCTATTCAAACTTTCTTTCCCGCTGCATAATCAATCAACCATGTGGAGGTATTCCCAGGTTCAAAGGGATGACACATGTATTTTTATTCTCTGCTGAATATTCTCAGGCCACATTATAATTTCGTCTTCCTGTCATGAACCCACCACTCCAAGGACTTCAGCCTGATTAAGCAGCCTAAATAATTAACTCAATGAAAGGGAAAGAAATTAGAAAACCCCTCTTAAAAGCTGAAAATTGCTTCTCACATTCACCTTTCATTCTTGCACTGCCGCTCTGCCGCAGCACGGTCAGCCGTGAGGAATTAGCGCAGGTTCAATTTTGTGTAATGTAAAATGACACCCGGTGACAAAATCCACCGGAGAAAGCCGAACTATTGTTCTGCTCATGCAAATTATACCTTTACTGAGTCGTGGATACTGTGCAGCTCTAAGATCACATTTCATGCATCTTTATCCTTCTGTTATAACAACTTTATTATTCTTTGTATCTCAGTGAATGGATTGCTCTAAATAAGAAAAGGATAATGACAGGGCTTTTCTTGCAGACTAAAATAAAGCTCAGTTACAAGAATTGCCTCTAAATTTGCATTTGAAAATTTCCACGTTGATGTCTCAGAGCCACCAGGTACCAGAGATGTCAAAGTCCTTTTGCCTGCAGGGGTGCTCAGGGTAAAACAATTCGTGTGTGAGTATGAACATAACCTGACAGCATTTCCGTGAGGACTATTTTCTTACAGGTAGCCATTAGGGGTGGAGGAGGCTGCTCTAAAGCGTGGGTGTCAACACTTTTTTGGACCGAAGCAGACAGCAGGAAAACTCAACCAGTGGGCCAATGAGCTGAGACAGTCGAGTGGACATTGATCATTTTGTTTTATAACTGGCTATTTTCCCACCAAGGCTTTATTTCTTTGTCGTTTTGGAAATGATTTCTGCTGGTATTTATAGAGCCTCACATGCAATAATCAGCCTTGCTTTGAACTGTAGCAAACATCCCCTCATTGTAAACACTTCTTAATAAAGTTGTCATGATGAAAAATGTAAGGTTCCTCAAGCTGATGTCACTCAGCTTTTAACTAGGAGCAAGCAACACATTTGAGTAACGAACATCAAAGCTTTGGGAATTGAATTTTGAATGTGAGTTGAGATCATGATTTCATTGGAGAAAACATGTGGAAAGTCTATTTGGAGGCAATGGTCACCACTTACCTCAGCTTCTTTCTACATGCAGCTCTTACACAAAGTGACTAATGAAGAAACGATGCATTAACCCTCTGTGATCTGCAATCACTTGAACAGTTGGTTAGATTTCCAAACATGTTAATGTACCACACTGCAGTCCATACAAGCAAAGATTTAAGCGTGCATCTGCAGTTTGACTCTCCAGAGCAGGGGTCAGATCATCAATCCCTGCTATGCCCCTTCCCTCCACACAGTGTCACTGTGTCTGGGCTGTGTGTCCCGGTGAGTTTCATTTAGTTCACTCAATTCAAAAACAATAGAGCTTTATGATTGCAGCATATATTAACACAATGCCCTCAACATTTCAAATCTCAATTTTACAGTGTTACAACGAACCCATCTGACAAAATTCTGGTAACACATGTGAGCAGCAGTAACAGAGAAGTTAGAACACTTAAGATAGATTAGCTTCATTGATCCAAGGAGGAGAAATTGATTGGGAAAAGCAGCAACCTCCTGCCACTCTCACTGCACCATCTATTGTGCAATATGATTCTGCAAGACCCACCCTTGTATATGTTACACTGACGAGCCAATGAGAGGCTTGGAAGCTAATAGATGTCAAAAGTGCTTCACCTATAAGTTACGATTATTGCATCAACTTAAATGTTGTTTTTGAGAAAGTGTTCAGTGGTCATCAGATGCAATCTACAGCGCTCGTATAGATCAGCTTTATTTTACCACTGTGTAGTACTTTTGTGCACAAGATGAAAACATGTTCGAGAACTTCTAAATTATGTATTCACATATGAGAGGCACAGTGCTGCGCTGTAGATCTTCGCACTCACATAATTCATAATTTAAACGCTAATAGACGCATTCATTCACGTAAAAGTTCCCTTCAAACAATATCACGTAAATATAAAAAATAAGGAGTATCAGGATGGTTGCTTCAATGCTCCTAAATCTTATTATTTTTTGTATGTGTAATGATGTAATATTGACCAGTATGTTGACACTAATGAATATGTTTAGGTTAAAGCTGTACCAGCTCGCTCAGACAGATTGCTTAATAATTTACACACTTTCCATTGCAAACATACCTTGCCTGTTCATACATTCACCAGTTTTCCATACTATTAAATGCTCGCCCACAGCTCCGCTCTTTGCATTTGAACAGTTCAGTATTTTAGATATTACCACAGCTTCAAACTTTTCTGCTAATCCAATCAGCGCTCGCACACTCAACTTCCCTTTAGTGACATGTTTGTCGTGGTTGTCCTCTAATTTTCAGTCCTGTTCGTTTTTTTTTCTGTAACAATGCCGTTCATCGCTGTGCCATGAGCTCTGACAAGAAGATCAATCAGAGCTAATGAAGCCTGCAAGGAGATGAGAAAGCAAAGAGGGATGCAGCCAAAGGGGGAGTTGGTGGGAAAGTGAGGACAGGGGTGGGGTGGGGTGTTGTGGGGGAGCTTTGCAGGGAGGAAAAAGAAGAGCAGAGACTTAAGAAAAATGACACCTCCTCCTCCTCACCTCCTCACTCCATGTGAGGAAGCATTCATTCCTCACTTACCCCCTCTGAAATGTTTTCATCTGATGGTTGCGACATTCACCCCCGTGGCTCATGTGGCAGGGTTTTTCCTGGTTTGGCATTTCGCCGACCTCTGACGCTGTCATCCCGTCGCGGAAGACTGGGCAACTCAATTATTTGTACATCATGTATTTCTCTCTTACAATCTCTGCTACTTGTTAAGATTTAAACCAGAGTTTATGTGGCGCATACAATTGATATTTATTTTCCGGTCTGTAGGAAGAGAAGCACAGCCCCTGCAGTGAAGATACCACTCAGTTTATTTCATATGGAAAATTTTGCATTGATGAATATTAAATTAGACTCTGAATATACATAACACTTACTATTAGTATTGCATTTCTTCATCCTGCAGCTCACCTGAGCAGGATAATCCACTTTGATACTTCTAATGGATCATCTATTAGAGGACCAATGAAGAGCCTATTATGTTGATACCCGCGCCCCCTTTTAGCATTATGCAAATGGTTTTCACAATATACACAGGGTTCCTCCAAGCACCTGTAATAATGAATGTGCCAAGAAGCTTTATTAATGTATGATGTGTGATTAATGTGTGGTGTGTACAGTCAATTCAATAGATTTCACCACAGGATGAACGGCAGAGGCAATAAGGTGGAAGAGGCTGGGCTTTGATCAATAATAACGTAACCTCAGGAGGGGAAATAATTACACACGCCCCTGGATCTGAAGAAGTTGGAGTCACACGGGGCTGATCCTCACACGGGATCCATGCAGCGCTGCTACCAAAGGACCAGAATATTTTACAAATAAGATCACCAACACTTGGTGATCACCGCTGAGATTAGCGCCAGCACCTCGGGAGCCAAGCCTGAGCGTGGCTGGAAACTCGCATCCCTCGGCCCGAATCCCAAGCTCCTCGTTATTGCAGCCTCACTCCTTGATGTGCCATAATCCGCTGTCATCGACTCCTCGGCTAGTGCGAGCGGGGGAAATGAAGAAGTGTATCCCTGCCGTTGCTCTGCGCTCCCGCGACTCAGCAGGGGAGACACATGCAGGAACAAAAGGGGGGCCTGCAGAGTCATAAATCTCCTCCCAAACTCAATGCAGGAAGTACATGAAGAGCCTTTCTGGTAATAGCTGCATCTGTTGCTCCTCCCCCACTTATCATCATCTCCCTATCTTTCTCTCTCTTTGCTCTCATTCTCATTAATCCTCCTCTGTTATGTCAAGTCTACATTCAATTTTCTCTTTGTCATGCTAATAACATCTCAATGTTGAGCATCCATCCGTCTGTCTCTGTATGGACTGTGTATCCTAGTTTGCGTCACACAGTTTCCTCTCATACACTTCAACGAAAATGAAAATATGTGGAATAAATGACCCCACAGCACCGACCATCCTTGATGTGAAAGTCGTCAAAGGTTTTAAGATTCAGGAGGCATCGGTGACTAAACTGCAGTTGCTTTAGGGAAATTTTCATCACGCCTACTTTGCAGGTAACTTGTGAACTGAAATTCTGGGTCAAAAGGTCCCTCTCCGCCCATTTACCGCATCCGTTTTGCTCCTCTCTTGTACGTCTATTAGTTTCTTCCTCCCTTCTTTGTCTTGCTCTGTGTGTTTTTTTCTTTCTTTCTAACGAAGCCTCTTTTCTCTGCTTCCGCTTTATATCTCTCTCATGCCCTTAGGGCTTTTCTTCAACTGCAGTTTTAGAGCAATTGATTATACCACACTCTTCTCCACCATTGCTCCCCCCCTCCTCCTCTGTCCGCAGCCCCCATCACACGCTCAGCTCTCCATGCCTACCTCTTACTGTAGCACTGTACATGACTTTTCTGGGCATATCTCTCTCTCTCTGCAGCAGAGAAAAGAAAAGGGGAGCCATGTGGTGGATGTATAGACACATAGAGTGATGCTCTGTGCAAATAGGCAGAAACACTTATAAAATCCTGAGAAACATAACTGTGTGGAAGTGAGAAGACAGGAATGTGCAAGAGGTAACGCACGCATATTCGCATCCTCTCCATCTCTTCTTGCATCCACTCTGCCTCTCTCTCTCTCTCTCTCCCCCTCTCTCTTCCTCTCTCTCACACATGCACAGACAGACCCCCCTCTTACACAGGAGTAGATAGAGAGCGATGAAGAGCAGAAGGAGCTGGGTGGCAGGAGGGAGGCAGGAGGGCTGTTGTTGATTGAACAAAGCCAGGAGAGGAGTGCGCAGTCCTGGGGAGAAGAGCAGCTGTGAAATGCCTCGAAGGGAGCCTGCCAGCTACTCCTGCAGAGACCTGAAGGTAAGCCCCGCGCGCAGCTGATGGAGGAAAAAAGCACGAGAACGAGGAAGGCAAAAAGAGGAGAGAGGGGAGGTTTTTGTGAAGCAGCTGATGCATGATACGACCGTGGCACCGTGTCCAAGCTGCCTCCTCTCAATTTGACAGCGGATGGCATCGCATGCTGCGATTGCATTATGTGTTTCATTGCAGAGTCAGAAGAGCCCCATCTGGAGTGGCTCGCTCAATTTAAAAAAAAAAAAAAAAAAAAGTGCATTACTTAAAGAGAGATCAAAAACTGTGACAGCCAGATGTATAGAAACACAGACACAATGGCAGGAGATGTGGGATAACGCAAGATACTTCAGGAGCAAGAGAGCAGTGAATGGAAAGTGTTGATGGGGAGAAAGTGGCCGGATTACCCTCCTCCATCGGCTACTACCTTTATCGTCACATCTCGCCTCCTTCATCTTATGTCGCCGCAGAGATACATAGATCATCACCATGCATCTCCTTGCCCTCATGGCGGGGGCAGGGTAATCAAAAAGGCTATGAATTTCTCTGACGCAAGCAGAGAAAAGCCTGTCAACGCTCCCGCTCGGTTGTGCTGTGCTGTAGTTCTCTCAGTGCAATGCAGGAGTTTTACAAGCGCAGCAGCAGCAGGAGCAGCAAACCTAAAGTGAATGTGCATGTGTGTTATTGTAAGTGCATGTGTGTGTGTGTGTGTGAGCGGAGCGGCAGGGGAGGGCATGTTTTAACCCTTGCACGTTTTTTTTTACACATTCAACAAAAGTGGAAGATAAAACAAACGGACGCAGGGTTGCTGTCGGCGATGTTTTCATGAATATTGTAGACTACACCGAAAGCATCGAGAGAAAATCATTCATATTGATTCCCTTGAAACACTCTCTCTGGCCTGAGGATTAGGGCTGCTTGCTTTAATGTGTGATGTACAGCACTACTGTAGCTCCAGTTCAGTGCACTCCGCAGGACACACACATCTCCAGAGTTGTTGCTGTAAAACTTTGATGACAATGCAGTGGGCTTAGCAGCCACATTAATAGAGCGCGGTTTTCCCTAAAGGCTCCTGTCAATCCTGCTATTGTTTCATCGGGGGAATGTCAAGACAGCGTCAAGGCCACTCAGTCATCATTTTTTAATATCTGGTCTTGGGCACAAGGATGGAGAGATAACTAAGTTCACGCCATCTCTTCTCTCTTCATTGAGGACATTTTTACTTATTCTCAAACGCGAGGCAGCCGGAAAGAGCGACTCTTAACGCCAGCTTTGCAATAAAACCTGTCTCCGTGCCAAAACTTCAAGCTGTTTTTATCACTGTAATCTCCCGTGACCCTGCTCACAGCTAGTCGAATCAGCTAATTAAAGAGTGTAGGGTGAAAGTGTGAAATGCTCAGATGTACTGTATTTTTTATTATTTATTTTTGTTGATGGACGGCTTTTTTTGACCTTATTATCATGTGCTATCATCGTAGCCGCAACTCACGGCATGTGTACCTCCCTCTCCTCCCGCTCAGTTATCATCCCGGTCCTGATCTCCTTAACAAGTGGACAAAAGAGGGCAAAGGGCAGATGTAATGCTCAGCAGAATCTAAGGAGACTCTCTAAAGAGAAGACACTGTGAATAATTAATTGGATCTGTTTATTTAGTCAAGACTGTGTGTCTCTAGGGGATGTAGGGGAAGCTCTGTTCTTCAAGCAGATCCACATTTTCTAATACCGCAGCAGCGCATTTGTGTCAAGAGCTTAGCCAGGCGTGAAGATTTTTTTTTTTTTGTATTTAGTGCCCTGGAAAATGTGTATGCATGTGAGAGCACTGTATAAAAATACAGTATTTCATAGGGCTGTTGATAGAGCTGAATGCAGATTCCTTATTTATGCAGTATTACTAAATTAGTTGTCATCTATATATTTCCCTAGTTTGTATGCATGAAAAATAACTATATGTATAATTCAAAAATCATAGCTTTGCACTTGCTGTTTATGGATACAATCCAGTGTTGTGGTATTTGCCAAGCAGCATAAACACTTTCACATACGTGTCTCCCCCTCAGGAAAATCACCCTGTGTATGCCCTCGTAAATCTGTAGTCAATGCAAATTGGTGTGTGTCTACTGTTCTTGAAAGTGTCACCTATGATGCTTATGTACCAGATTTATAGTACAGCACACTCACTGTTTCCACTGCAACTTCACAATGCATGTCTTTTTCCCCACAGCCCTGTCACCCATAAAGTTGATACAGTGCGTGGAGCTGCTACTCCAGCTTACAGCAAAAACAAACCTTCACTTTATGTTTGGTAGAGAAATGACTGCTTCAGGGACGGCCTCTGTCTGTCCAGCACACCTGCACTAATGCAAATACACACTGAAAGTATATAAACACATCCACAACTATCACGGATGAGAGATAAGGACAGAAAATGTTGTGTTCTGGCTCTTGGAGGTTTCGGTTCTCTATCTGTGAAATAATCAAATAAAAAAAAGTAAAAATGGCCGCTTGGTTCAGGTCACCTTGCTCTTATTGTCTGGCAGTGTGCTCGTCTCTAACGATGGTCATTCTGTTCACAAGCTTTGGGAGGAATCACCTTTATGTAGCAAAACCAGTGGTTACCAGTATTGAGTGTAATCTGTAACAGATTACAGTTTGATACTTATGAAAATACATTCCTGCCTCCATCCTGTGTCCAGGTTAACTGGCTCTGAAGAATAATGGCTCACGCTCTTATCTGTTAGCAGCAGGTTATGTGGAATGAAATGAAAGTTTTATAGTGTCTCTTCCTCCAGGCTTGGCCATTAGGGTTAAACCAGTCTTTATCAGGAGTTATTTTAATAACTGAGGATCCCTTGTACTGTTCTCGAGGACATCTTTGTTAAGCGCCGCAGAGAATGGCAGATAGGCGTTGATGTTTTATGTCCAGCTGATAAGTATTCTGGTCAGGCTGGTTAACTAAATCACACGAGGGTTATTGTGTTACAGGGTGCTTTGCATTCATACAGAGTACTTGTAATACATCATGTCGTACATGCATACAGATTTTGATACTGTTTAGTTTCTCATACACTTTGATAACAAAATGATTACAACCACACTCACTTTAATTAGACAGCAAAACTAATTCACATGAACATGCTTTATTTAAATTAATGCAGAGACACAATGGCAGCTCCAGAAATCTGACAATAAACACTGATTGATACTGTTATTTATTTATTTATTGCATTTCCTTTGTCAAAATGAACATTAATCAGTGTCACTGTCAATTAGCTACACACACAATGCAAATCAAGAACATACATGTACAAACATTAATTGAAAAATGCATTAAGACGCCAGAAGCAAATACATTAAATGTCTATTACATCTGAAGTGATTATTATTATTATTTTTTTTTTAGCACTCACATCTATGAAACGTCAGCATCCATCACCCAGGGAAAGCACACCCATGTACATTTGCAGTCCATCAACATGGACTGACAAGCACCATATTATATGGTTAATAAGAATTATAGTGACAGCTTGTCTTTTTTTAAATTTATTATTCTATGAAATTGTTTTTCCTTTGTAAATGCTGTTTTCTAAAGGATACAGTATTGTTGAGCTTTTTCCACATCAACACCAACTTGCTTCATGCTCATACAGCTCCGCCTCATTCACACCATGTCATCCACTGCCAGCACCAGAGGTTTAAAGTCATCACTTGAAGGACACCTCAGCACAAAAATGCTCTGAGCAGACTGCTTGTTACTCAGCTGCCCCGCCACTCACTGCTCACAGGATCTTTGACATACAACCGTCAGGTCTTAATCTCATTTTGTTCTGACGGTATGTGCTGACTGTAGAGGAGGAGGATCCTCAAAGGGACAAGCACAGGGACACAGTGAAGCATGTCAGGAATTCCAATCAAAATCATTTGACCTTTGGCTCCTTCCAGCATTCGCCATGAGCTGCCTGGCTCCGCAGCTCCGCCCCACCCCGCTCACAGGCCTCCCATCCTCCCATCTCCCCTCTGGCTCTCCTGTCCTCTGCAGTGAGGTGAAGCAGAAGATTAATGAACCACATGCAGTACAGTAGGATTAAGTTGGATGCAGAGGATCTGATTTATAAACAATCAACAGATTAGGTTTGTTCAGAGGAAGAAACGGGGTGTTGGGGAGCATGTCCACCCACCCAACCTCATATATCTCATGTTCCTCTCTCTATCACGCATCTCAAGCTGCAGGCCTGCATGGTTGAAGAGGGTGTTATTTGGCTCCAGAAGGTGTTGGGTTTTAATCCCAACCACTCCCACCAGCAGCAATGTGAAATCGTGGCTATCACTTTTTTTTTTTTTTTAACTTACTCATCTTAGTGGAGGAAATGTGCAATAGCAATTCTTGGCTTAAACAACTGTAATTTTTTTTATTTTCCTATGTGTGCAAAATGTATTTTTAGCGAGAGGGGGACGGGCAGAAGGATGTATGTGAGTGTGCATGAGAGAGAGAGAGAGGGAGATGGACATATCATTAGGGAAATTGTTTCTCCAGTGTGAGTCGAACGTCTCGGTGCAGCAGTGTCACTCCAGAGAAGGTCATTCATGAGAAGGACACAACTGGATACACTCAGCTCACTATCGGGCATAATGGGAAAATGGTAGCGGGATGGTAGGTTTGTGTGTGTGGATCTGGGTATGTGTGAGTGTTTGTGTGTGTGTGTGTGTTTGCTGGGCCTCGAGCCAAACAAGCTGAGGACGTTTTTAGTCATTTGACCCACCCGACCTCAAAGTGTCATAAGTGAGCAGAGATAGGGATGAAGCCATGTTATTTTATGGGCCAATCTTAGCCTGGGACATAATCATGACAGGTCCAGTAACCATGACTGCAGGGGAGGAGTGAGGGAGGATAGGGAATCAAGGAAATAGAAAGTTTCTAATGCTTCCATGGCCATGAAGAAAATGGATAAGCTAGAGTGATTCGACCAGTGTAGATATCAATCTTGTGCAGTGATTCTGGAAGTACAGTCACCATTTTAATAATCCTGAGAACTGGTGTGAAATGTGTCTTTCTCTTAGTTTCTTCCCATTTCCTCTGCGTCTTTATTTTCCATCCATTTCTCTCTGCCTTGCCAGTGTCAGCACAGTATTTGATGAACTGACAGAAAACTGCATGCCATGACCTCAAAATCTATGGATGAGTGCCCACTAATAGTCAAATTTGTATTGTAAACTAGTGATACTGCTGAGTTCGCAGCATCTTACTGCCATTTGTAACTCTGTCATGCTCAGCAGCAGGGTCACCACCTAAAAGAGGAGCAGTGAACACATAAGCACTATTGTCAGTGTAGAAGTTACTGGGATATATATGTTTTAGATATATTTTTCTAAAAAATGCTGCTGATTGTTTTTATTCCTGAAAAGTCATACTGTGCTGCAGAAAGGAGCTTCCTCAGCATTTGCAAAAAAAAAAAAAAAAAACCAGCAAACTGACA
>OOFC01002180.1:9180-46450 GCA_900323345.1 Pseudochromis fuscus | reverse complement strand
TTTCAAAGCATACCTCCAACTGAATATTTTATCTATTTAATCAATTATGATCATCTTATTACCTCCGCCAAGGAGGTTATGTTTTTGCTGGCGTTTATCTGTCTGTCTGTCTGTCTGTCTGTCTGTCTGTCAGTCTGTCTGTCTGTCTGTGTTCAAGATAACTCAAAAACTTATGGACGGATTTTGATGAAATTTTCAGGATATGTTGGAAGTGGGAAAAGGAAGAACTGATTTCATTTTGGGGGTGATCCACAACACCGTCTGGATCCAGGATTTTTTTTTAAGGATTCTCCTCGCAAAGTCTCTCCTTGACGGCGTCCATCTTGATATGGTAGCGCAAGCGCAGTGCAGTTGCTCGTGCCCTCCGCGCCCAGGCGCCGCACTCACATTTCTGGAGCTGTACGTGGACGCCTCCGCACCTTTCCACTCGAGCGCTTCCTGGCGTGTTCCATGACATTTACGTGACGCGGACCCTCGTGCACCAACGCGGACATGCGGACGTGGAAAGTATCAATTGGCCTTAACAGTGCTTGGCGGAGGTCTGCCCTCTCAGAGTGCTTTTCTAGTTTGATTTTTTTTTTATTATCATTTTACATGAGTTCATTTTCTCAAGTGTAATATAATGAGAAAGGAGATGTTTCATTTCAGTTCATGTGATGACTCTCTCCAGAGCAGCAGCTAAGCACACTTGAGTACTGGAGACAGCTACTAGAAAAACATTTCAACAAAAGACCACAATGACAGTAATCTGGTTATAATAAAGCAAGTTACTAGGGAAAAAAAAGTGACATGTTTTATTACATTAATATAGACCAAAATGCATAAGTTTATTATTGTACATATAAATGTGTATAAATTCATATAGAATTATATTTGTGACGCAATAAAATAAAATCCATCAAGCGGGTTTTTCTACAAGGATGGAAAAGCTAAGATTATCAGACTGGCTGTTCACCTCCTCATGCAAATGTGTGCAGTGAATAAAAAGTGATAGCTACCTAGAGAGCTATTCTCCTACAGAAACAGAAACACTACGACTTCCTTTACACAATTTGTGGCTAATGAGTTTGAACAGGAAGTTCCGAAAATAACGACGGTCACAGACAACTAGTTCAAATTTAAAAAGTTGTTTGTCTCTTACGTTATTAGACCATTTTAATCCATGTAAATGTGCTGCTTTGTGTATATTTGCATTCAGCTTGCCTCAAAAGGCCTGTTGAGAGATAATACAATACAAATGTATTTTGAAATGGAAGAAGTTGACGTGTGGAACAATTTATCTCATATTAACTGAACAGTTGTGGAAACGACAACACAGTATACAATTTACATACAAACTGAGGATGGATATTTCTTAAACACATTTTGTTTTTTCTTGGTCATTATTTTAAAAAAAAAATGTAAAAGGTTGACTGTAAATATGCAGTGCTCTAGATGGTCATTTGCTCCGGTTTTAACTTTTTACACAGCTTTATAAATAAGATCAATTCTCAAAGTCCTGATTCAGTCATGAAGCCAAAACAGAAAAACTTTGTTTACTTGACCCAAACACACTGAATAAGTTTACAATTTTTAGTTCATTGGACTAAGATTTATACATTGTACACTTAGAATGTATTTTAAAAGTCAACTTAATTGAAAAAAATGTTTTTTTTTATGTACTACTAATTATTTAAATGTATTTTCTTGTACACATAACTGAATAAAAACTGAAATCTACCGTATTTTCCAGACTATTGAGCGCTCCTGTTTATAAGCCGCTATAACTAACTAACTAACAGTTTCATGTGGTCCACTCTGACCGGGTCTGATGTGACGAGGATAAATGTATCAGCGGCACGGAGCTTGCTAGCTTGTAAAAAGCTAACGAGCTTCATGCCGCCGATACATGAGAAACACCAGTGTTTAAGTTCAAAGCGTCGGAAAAAAGTAGCGGCATATAGTCTAAAAATACACATTCTTTTACTATAGGATTAACTCCTGGACTGAAATTTACAGTCAAATGAGAACAATTTGACACATTTGTGAAATCTCAGTACATCATAAAATTCATGTCACTGTGTTGGATTAATTTAAAACTTTCACGCTGTCTCTAAATTGGAATTTGAGGACAATATCGTCCTAACATAACCACCTCTGTTGGGTGTCTGATTAAGAAATGTAAGAACATTTTGTTCTTTCACACATGTTATGTCATCCTGGATGAGGGGGACATAAAGTGCTCTGCAGCCGCTGTGTAAAATCAACATGAGGTGGCTATCATTGGGATTCCTCTGAGCCCTACAAAGTGCAAACTGTCAAAACTCTATGAGTTACAGTTTCAGTTAAGAGGTGGGTAAAATGGATAGATTTCTGACAACATGTTTTGGGCGCAATTTTGTGCATCATCTGCCACACTCAAAAACCATCCTATTTCCTGTTTAGTGGCTCCTTCAGTTTCCAGCCAAGAGGATATCGGCCTTCGCCAAGAACAGTGCATAATGTTGTAGCCCACATTTTTACATCATCTCCCTTAAATATGAACACGTACGCACTTGGTATGTTGGTGACTGGAAATGGCTTGTGTTAAATTTAAAAAATCAGGCTACCTCTTTGCAGCCTTGAAACCCATTAGCTTGCCAATTTGCTGCTGTTCTATGGAGCTTACATGCGTCATAGCAAGTGCTGGCATGCATGTAGCACATGCACGCAGTCCACGGGGGAGACAATAAAGACTAATTTGTGCTAGATCACATTTAAATAAAAAAAAAGCAAAGATTTCTCTTTCTTTTGTTTTATATTGGAGGTAAAGACAACTCCTCGTACTTGTATATAGACTTTTAGTATCAGCTTTGTTAATTCATAATCTATTGGTGTGTTTTACTGATCAAATAAAGTTAAGTGTACATATGTGTGTTCTCACCTCACCAACATTGCTTGCTTGTTAAATTAATCACTTTTAATTTGAATTAAAAGTGACTGTCCTCTCCAGGAAAACAAGATCAGTGGTCACTCAGCTATACAGTAAAGAGCAGCCTCACAAAGCCGATACTGTCATTTTCCTTTACTATAATTGGCTCACTTAGAAAATAAAGTGTACTAACAAACAGCTGTGGGATTAATTATTTAAACACAGAATACAGCATTAAGGGAGAATATGAGTATAACTTTCCTAACACTGATCCATAAAGGGGTAATACATGGAAATCAAACCGTGGCCTGACCACAGCCGAGCTGAGGTAATCATTATTAATTGCACGTGTAACTTGGATAATGGTAAGCCATACTAATTTCACATCTGTGGATAAATGGTCCAATTAAATGACCAGAGACTCTGTTCATGTCATATCCTGTTCCTGGAACTACGATCATGACACCACTCAACCAGGAGGGCAAGCTTTCCTTCCAGTTACAGGGAACAAAGTATTGCTGTGAGACTTGGGGACCTGGTTGACGCCATTCCAACGCAGGTGCCTTGCGTTGTCATGGCAATAAGGGGATTTTCTGTCCCCTATTCAGACCACAGCTTGTATTAACCATCTGATGAGTCCTCCACCTCCACAGGTGATCCCCGAGAAACCTCTTCCTACGGTTTCATGCAGAAAAGAACACTTGAACACATGGACAATCCCAGTTAGTCATGTAGACGTAATGCTGCTAACAAACAACAGACACGCGTTTGATTGCGCAACATCGTGTCCTCCCACTGATGTCTGTTTAACGGACAATAGTTAATTATTTTAATAATTAGGTGTTAGCTTTGCTTTAGTCATGTTTGATGGAAAACATTTTAGTCATTAACCACTCTGCTTATGGTACAGTTTGACTGAGGAGCCTGCAAAGAGGAAAGCAACCAAGTATATTTTCTGCTAATGAAATTTTTAGGCCTTGTGTACGCCACTTACTTCACACTGTGTATACTTTATTTTAGGTAGAGACAATGTATTTTTTACACCGCTAGATGCAACCCTTTAGATTAAGAGTGCAATCTTCATTTCCTAAAAATGCAACATTGTTTTAAATGTCTGTTCCTATTTTTATTTTTGATACTTCAGATACTATACTCTTTAGACAGATTCTCTACTTCTATTTAAATTATATGTTAACTACAAGAATTGTCACTGGGTACAGCAGCAAAATACTCAGACCTTTTTATGATTGAACAAGTAGAGCTCATCCTCTTATCCAAGAAAGATTAATGAAGTTACGTTTGATCTCCATGAATAGAAATAGTAATAGGAAGTGAGTTATGCAGAGAGATGACACAGCCGGTATTTTTTTTCCTCTATCTCTAAGGCCTGGATCGTTGCAGTAGTCATGCATTTATTCAATTCTGAATGCTCGAATCGGAAATACAGGATTCAGTAATACAATCCATCTGTTGGCTCATGTCCCTCTTGGTAGCCTTAGAATTACCTTTCCTGACTTCCTCCCTGATGCCCTTGTTGTGTAACTAACCAACGTTTACCCGAGAGAAAAAGTCCTCTTGTGACATTTGGGAGCGTTGAATAAATATGCTAAAAGGCCACGGAGATGGTGTTGTGGAGTTTATCCACAAAGATGTTGACTTTGGTCAGGATGTAGGCGTCAGATGGATGCCCGCTGCCAGAAGATCACAAATGCTGAAAACCAGACAGTGACACCAAACACTTGTCTGCAACTTTTCACCCAGACAGACAATTTATGGTGCAAACACAGGAACAACTAATGACTTCTCAGATGTTAGGCCTGTGTTTCTGCCTCATGTTCTCATTAAAGGCCTAAACCAGATTGTTTTCTCTCTTTAAACCCTTCATCTCTTTGTTTGTTTGCTCTGTAAACCACATATTACACTGCTCTGCAATGAGGCCAGTTCAACAGCACAACTTTCATCCGAGTTAACTTCAGAGTATTGGGTTTTTCCACTTCCCCTTGTGGTGTATCTACATTTACTGAGGCATCTGCAACCAATTCTGTGGTTAAATTAAATTTAATTCATATTTGACGCTACAAGTAAAGTGAGCATGCTTTCTATTTACAGCACAAAGTCAAACTACACTTGCACACAGTTTTTCAAGGTGCTTGGCAGGTAGTACCCCAGAAAAAATGTGCACAGTGTTGGAGCTCCAATTCAATATCAGCATGTTCTCAAGCCTCATCTTGAGTTTTTCCATTAAACTGCTGTCACCACTGATTTAGTGTCGAAGCAGCAAATCCATGACAAGCAATCACTGGAAGTAAGCAGGAACATATACCTGTGACTTTCCTGTTTGATATTAAATTTGTATCATATACTATGAAATGTTCAAAAAAAAAAGTCAAATTAGATTAAAATAAACAACAGATGACATCACAACCGATGACATCACAACAGATGACTTTCTCAAAGTGATTAAAAACAAAAAGATAATTATAATCCGACTGCAGTTGCTCATTTTAGTGATAAAAACTTTTCTGTTGACATTTAGCCCTGAAGAGTCACATCAAAACCAACATCAACTCGACCTGACTTGAGTTGATGTATAGTATAGTTGTCTGTGCAAAGTATCTATTCACCTGTTACGTAGGCTATATATAAACTGAATTTGTGTTGACATCTTCCAGTGGCCAAAACTTTGAATGCAGGTTTGTACAAAACTGTAACAGCAGTGTTGACAATCAGTTATTAATCTGCTGAGCTTTCACCACTGCATCATTGAAAAGGACAGTGCAAGTCAGCTGTGTATCATTGAGGTCACAGAGTAATCAGCTGCCTTTTCAAAGCAGTGCAGACTGTCTCAGGTTGTTTACCAGCTCCTGCCACCACCAGAGTCTTGCCCTTGCTTTGCTTCTTCTTCCTGTTGACCAGATATGTTGTTTTGATTTGATTGGCTGTCGCCCAAATCAGATGCTGCACAGGCCCTGTGCTACTTTAACCGGACACAGCCACCACCATAATAACTTAAGTCTGTCTAGAGCGCTCGATTGCAGGAACTATATGAATCTTTTTTCCCAGAAGTTTACTTTGCTGTTGCAGAAAGCTCTCCCGCTGGTTCACTTCGTCATCAAGTTTTATTTTTACATTATTTTTGTCCCGGTTGGCTTAGCAACTGGATTATGAATAACATCCTAGCAGTTATTTTTAATGGACTCACCCCAGCAGTATTATCATGTTGCCTAGCAAGAGGTTTATAAAAGGGCCAGCGAATCATTTTTTGCTCACCAGATGAGATCTCTCAAGTTTCCAATTGATAAATCTTTTGTGGTCATCAGCGCATCTAACCAGCTCTGTGAATGGCACTGTTTGTCAAAAAGTTTTGATGGGCCTCATTTTTAAACACGATAACTCTGTTTACGCAAATTCTAAATTTAAATGCTATATTTGATGATGATGACTGAAAATAATCAGGCATCATTGGCTTCATTGCTTAGTACTGTCGTCTCCAAGCTTTGTAGCGGCTCATAGCTCAGGCTGTTTTTGTTCAGACTACAGGAAACAGCAAAAAGCTATGATAAGCCCAGTATATGCTGGCTGTCAAGTAAAGCTATGAATGTAGCTGCTCACAAACCAGATGATTCTTAGAAAGAAGAGTTATTTATTTATTAGTTTATTTATCAGGGACAGTGCAATGAACATAGAATAAAATCTGATGTGTTACACAGAGAGTATGTAGCATTAAGCTAAGTTGCAACTCTTGTCCCTGGATGGGCTTTTCAAGAAAAAACAAACAGGTGAAAGTAGAAAAGATGAGAGAAAAGAAAAGAGAAGAAAACAAACAAACAAAAACCCATGCAAACAAACAAACAAGAAACAGTAATGATAATACTCGCATTCAAACAAAACAAACCCGTCGACAATACTCGCAAACATACGAAAAAAAAACTGTATAGACAGTACCTGCATACATCAGTATAAATAAAATTATTAATACAAATATAAAAACCTAAATATTAAATTTTCAGCTTGTGTTTGTCATGTGGCCAGAGACACAACTCCAAATGTCGCCCTGTGGATGTTGTGTTGATGCAGTCGTAATAGTGTTCAAAAGGATCACTCAATACACTGTCATCTTTACAGCCTCATCATAGAATATTTAGTCTATATTTTTTAATGATGTGGCCTCAGTTGTTTAAATTCAGTTTGGAGTTTATTTGTTTAAGTTTGGGGTTTTTTTTGTATTTTAAAGCTGTAAATATATACCGTATTTTTCGGACTATTGAGCCCATAAGCCGCTATTGAATTTATTCGAACAGTTTCATGTGGTCCACTCTGACCGGGTCTGATGTGACGAGGCTAAATGTATCGGCGGCACGGAGCTTGCTAGCTTGTAAAAAGCCAACGAGCTAAATGAGCCACACTGGTGTTTAAGATGCAGGGTTCAAAGCGTTGGAAAAAAGTGGCGGCTTATAGTCCGAAAAATACGGTATATAGTTGTTTAATCAGGTGGTACTCATTATATTTAAAAGGGTTTCATTCTAAAGGAAAATAGAAGTAGAGGTGTGAATGCAAACCATTTAGTCAGTAGGACTTGACTGAATAACCTATCAAAACATTGAGGACAATAGCAGTCTCACACTTTTGAATTAATTTGGCAGACCAGGTACTAGTACTTTCGTTTCTGTTTTTATAGGAACACATTCACACATTCTCCTCGTCTGACATTGCGAGCCATTAAGACTTTATTCAGCCTTCTGGCTTTTTCCCACAACAAGCTACCAGAACAGAACAGGAATTATTAATTCATACTGTGAACATGCCAATTTCTTAAGACTTGGCAGGAGCGAAACTTGTGAAGTTGCGATGGAGATAGTGGTTAAAAAAAGATAATTTAATGCGCTTGAACAGTTGACTGTTCCACATTGATAACAGATATCAGTGGAGAGCAGAGGAGGTTATTATGAATGAGTGAGTCACCAGGAAGCTCCCATTCTGGTGTTGAATGTACTGCTCCTATTGCTGTGGGAGCCCGCTGTGATGTCATTAACGAAGATGACGCCATGAGGTGATTCCATGACAATCTGCAGGTTGTCTCGCTCTCCCACAGTGTTTCCCTGTTTCAAGTTGTGCCACAGTACTTCTGCTCCTCCACGTTAATTAAGACGTGAGAACATCAATGTTATGTCACCTGCATCATGACAACAATCAAATCACCCGCTTTCACTTTTGCTGTTTGAATCAAAAAGACACGTGATCATGATTTTAAACAGAAACGACAATAGTGTGATATCCGAGTCTGGTGCATGCAAAATCAGGAGCGCTTGCTGGGCTCTCAGTTAATGCCAGCTGAACCAGTCATCTGCCCTCTTTCCTCCTCTTCCTCCTCCACCTACCAGTCGCTTCAGCCCGGTACAAGCCTTCACCAACTCTTACGCTGCATAGTGGGTATCTCATGAATGAAGCCCACTCATTAGGCCGGATATAGATAGCACAGATCTATGACGAATCCCACAAACTTAAAGGCACCTCCTGAAAAATGTATGAATGGAGGAGGGTGAGAGGAAAAATGTATCACCCATGGAGATGATAATTTTTTTTTTTTTTCGTGAGCCGGATATCTCTTTGTATGGCTGAGTCTCCTACACACACTCTCCCTTTGAAAACACAATGACTCGCATGTGTGTGGGGGGAGGGATTCCTAACTTGCTATTTTAAGGGTGTGTATCAGATAAATCATTGAGGGCCTTACATGATGTTTAGACAAAGTAAAAGCTGAGGTTATATAAATGACCTATTGACCCACAGTGAGTAGGACGTTGTACAGGAAACATTAACGGTGCACATGGGTGCTTTTATGCGAAAACTTTGCCCTCTTATAAATAAAAACAAACACAGTTGCTTATTGTGGTACATCACTTCACATATTCCTTATTTGATGTATTATTAATTGCAGTTTTCACACCAAACTTTCAGTCAGTACTAATGTTATATTTTTGAGTGTGTATATAAACTTTTGGCAGATGGAAGATTTTAGAAATAATTCAATGACTGGAAATACCACTGAGATTTTTCTTTGTGAACATGAACATGGTTCAAAAGTCACAACTATTGTAACCCATGTCAGTAAAATTCCCATTAACAAAAATACTTCCCAACAAATTTATCATAATTTCAGCATTGATTCTGTAATTTTTCATAATTTTGTTTGTTGATTGACAGATGTTACAGGTTATATCTTCTTTTTAATTAAAAAAAAATCCAAGATTTTTTGAAGAAGATGTTAAATATTTATTTATATATTTATAGAAGAGAAATTGCACAAAATCAGCTACAGGTTAATAACTAGCACAGGGTTGGTTATGTGCAGCACCTAAACAACTCGTTTTCAGTCAGTTCATTTTTTTCCCAATTCACACATTTATTGGTCATTTCCATGTTTTCCATGATGCATTGGATACAGTCAGATTAATTGGGAGCAATTTGCAAACCACAGATGCCTCTGACGTTACTTTTGGCCTGCACACATGAATCTGAACTCCCAATATTCATTAAAGGGATGACACATCATGTTCTCATAATGCCACAGTCTGTGGTTTACTGCTGGCTGTGGCAGATGGGAAAAGTAACTGTCAAAATGCTCAGTTGAGGCTCTGAACGCAGCTCATGTGAAACTGTAAAGATGCATCCTCCACAATGTGTGTACAAAGAGCCCCAGACAGAAGCTTCATAAAAATGAGCCATTTATGCTTTGACATTATTTATGCTTTGGTTCTAGACTTTAGTGTGGCCTTTTGTCAAGCAGGAAGGAAATGAAAGTCAGAAATTTTACATTTCTATGTTGCAGAATCTGTGAGTCAAGTTAAATTTGAGCCGGATGACAGTGCAGTGACAGCTGTGATATTCCTAAATCAGAAGTGCAGTCAAACGATGAAAGTGAGTCAAGGTGGCAGCAGATGTGAATGACTCAGACACAGGTCAATGGCGCATTATCATATCCGCTACTGTTGCATTTGGGTCCCTCATTAGCTCTTGTTAGAACAGACTTGTTTTGTCGATTCGACAGATCACATCACGGCTCCACCACAGTCACATGTACGAGCTTTGCAGTTGGTCTGGTGGCGCATTGAGAGCAAACATGGAAAAATGCAAAAGCCAGGGATGAACGGATGGCACCAACAGCTATGCCGTAAGGCTGATCTGATACCATATGCACAATAAATTATTTGTTGCTTCATGTGGACGAGCAGAAATGACTGTTCTTGCTGATATATTGCACAACTCCAAGGAGGCATGTTATCAAAAGCAATTTTCTCAATAAAAACCAACGAACCGTGACTGAGCCTTTTTACAGTGAAGAGCAACTGAAAAAGGACTATTGTCAGAAATCAACTTCCCATGGTAAAGAGGATCGTGATTCTTGTTCAGACATAAACAAGGCTATTACCAAAGGAGTGGGCCTAACAATCACAGAAGTCACGAGTCTGAGATGGACTAGGTACCCAGGTTTTGATATCAATACCTGTAATTCAAGCACACAAAAGCAAAATCATTACAGGTAATCTTGTATCGTGTAATCGTGTGAAGTATCGCCCTCGCAAAAGTCCACCGATTTACACATCTTTTCTGCCTTGGAAATAACAATAATTACTGATATTTTTGGTTATTTGGTGCAGTAATTATTTTGTACGACTGAAAATTCTTAGAAGATTCTGTTTTGTAAGCTGTTTCACCTCTGAAGAGCTCCAGGCATATTAACTAAACCATCATTTACTTCAACCATCTTCTCAACATTTATTTTAATTTATTACCAGAACAGTAAGAAAACATCAACTTTCGTACACATTTTTAATTACGATTTCAGAGAGTGAGGGAAGTGTGGGGAAGACAGAGAAAGAACAACAGAGCAAGCAAATGAGGGTAGCCAGCTGTGGAAGAAGCTGACGGGATTAAACAGATTATATTGCTAAGCTGAGTCCAACTGGTTCTTCTCCCTGCAAAAACAACTGAATCAAAGCTAAGTCTCAGCAGCGATGCCCTTTGAGTCTCTGCTTGTTTGAGTTTACTTTGTACTCCCTGTATGTGGTTGGTTGCATAAGTGGGTGTAGGTGAATCGTGAAAATACAAATGTGGGTACGGAGGTGTGCACAGGTGTGGGTGTGCACGTGGGCATGTGTTGCATGCACCGAGTGCCTTTCTTTTTTAACACAACAACAAGAAAACTGAACATCCATTTACCAATACAGGGGTGGTCCACCTAAATCAACACAAGTAGACTATTTTTTACTTTTAAAGTGCAATCAACCTGAACAGCTCTGGACCCCTGGAAAGCTTTGAAGTGAAAAAGGAAAGGGGTCAGGTCAGCATTTTGATATAGTATTTAATTCCATTTCTTTTTGGCCAATAGACGATCAGTGCCCCCCCTCATGTGTAGTATTTTTAGATAGCTGTCCTTAGATTGTGACGGTCCTCCCACTGTCCCACCTTGGCTGGTGTGGGAGGCTAATAAGCGAATTGGCCTCACCTGTCCCTGCCAGGCTTTATTAGCTGCCACATGTTGACCTAGCATCACCTGTTTGTGCTTGTTTTGTATTTAGTTTGGTTTCAATAAACTTAATTTCAGGAACATTGTGTCTTGTGGTGTCTTCCTCCTTTGTCACTTTGGTGGCTCTGGCTCAGAGGGGGTCGCCTGTGAATCCTAAGGTTGTGGGTTTGATCCCTGGTTCCTCCTGTCCACATGTCAAAGTGTCCTTGAGGAAGACACTGAACCCTAAGTTGCCCCCAATAGTGGCTAGTGCCTTGCATGGCAGCTCTGTAGCCATTGGTGTGTGAATGGGGGAATAAGTTGCCTTGTAAAGCGCTTTGGGAACTAGCTGAGGTCATGAAAGCGCTATATAAATGTACTCCTTTTACCATCTACTTGCTTTGAGCCAGTTTGTGACAAGTAGATAAACAACCGTTTTACCAATTGAAAATTATCACAGTAGCTTGATCTTTGACCACACCTTTATGTTGAGCTAACTTTCCACAGAATCAACATGTGAGTTTTACATCCTGCTTGTGTCCTTTGGGCCAAACAGCAAGTGGTAAAAGGATCATGTCTGCGTGTTTCATCATCCTGATACGTGCAGAATACATCACAGTAAACCATAGGAAACACTGTAGGTGGCTCCCTGTCTGCTCAAACGAGCACATATTGTAGTCACTCATAGTGATCGTGTGGGAGGGAGGCCCTGCCATTGTGTGCCAATCCCACTGATGATTCAACCCTCATGGCTCTTTTTCACAAGAAGGAAGACTAAGTTGAGTCCTGTCCCTTGTATCAGGACCCACCGGCCGTCAGCAGCCACTTCCTGGGCATTTGCCAAGCTATCAGTCACAAACCACGTTTACGCACTGATGGCTGCCATGCAATGTGTCATACGCGTCTGGCTGGGATGGACAGCGACAGTTAGGCCTGAACCCTGGGCAGTGTGGGAAGAGGTGTAAACTAAATCATCATCAACTCCCCGCTGTGGTGTTTCATCACCACACAGCCTCTCAGGGCAGACTTCTTCGTCACTGATTTTCTAAACAACACCTCCCAGCATGGGCATGTAGTTATTTTAGGGAGCGAAAGGAGGATATTCAATTTACATACTGCACAAACAAAAACAAGAGGAGGAACAAACAGGGTGGACAATGACACAAGACGAGTTACAAGACAAATACAGGGACCCTAAAGGATGTGGACTTAAGTCACTTCAGTTGGTTTTGACATGAGTCATGAACTAATAGCTCATTAAACAGTAAGAAGAGATTAATATGCGTGCACATGGTGGCACCAGGTTGTGGAAAACCCTCCTGCAGCATGACATTTGCATTTTAAGATACTTCATAGGGTTCAGAACGTGAGCGGATTGGTTTCTGGAAAAAGTTTGCAGAACATCTGTTTAAAAATGTATTCATTGTGAGTTACTACATAATTACAACTGACTGAAAGAAGCACTTAATTAATTACATTTACAAACACAGTGCTGCAACCAGATAAAAAAAGATTTGTCACACCCTTTCAGACCGTTAGTTGGTCTAAATTAAGGCTTACAAATGATCAATTATTAATTAGTGAAGTTATTTACAAACCATTAATGAAACTATTTATATAGAAGAGAGAGGGAGGTGTGCTTATTCCAAAGAAATTAATAAATAATGCATCTGTGTTTGTGTTAGTTGACTACAAATATCTGAAAGAGGACTTTTAATGCCGAGGAGAGTATAGATTAGTAGAAAATCTAATTTGTTGACAATGCCTCCTGTTTGTTAATTAATGGCTTTAATGTTTTGCACCAAAGGATAAATAATAAACTGAAAAGCACTGTGCTCCAGGTGCCACACTCGTTGGTTGTGTAAATGTTTATTCTCCTCTTTTCCAGATTTGAAGAGGATTTAAATCTTTGTCAGAATTTCTGATGTGTTTTACTGTTGCTTACATGTCCTGTGGAGCTTTACAGCAATTACATTCATTAGAGTTGAATAAAACATCACTAAAACTTGTTTATATGATGTGACCACAGAATGTCCACAGAAGAACATCTGAAAAGTGCCATGACCCTTAAAAGCAGGTCTAAAAATACTCAAACCCTGACAGAGAAGTCAGTCATTTTTCCGTGTTCCTGTGGAGAGCAGGCGACGGTTTTCACTGATTGGAAACGCTGGACCGATCGTACCAAAAGTTGGAGGAAAGAAAACAACCTTTTCCTTTTGTTTTTCATTGTGTGGGGGTGGGGGAACTCTTGATTTACTTCAAGAAACCAACAATTTGCTTGACAGTTTTACATGCTCATTCCCGGGAGTGCAGAAGCACAGCTTTTATTTTATTGTGTACTTAAGTGTATTTTTGGACACTAAGAGCTTCTCTCTTTCCTTGCTCAGTTACATAAAGTGCAGCAGTACATTATGACACTGTAAACTGTTCAGGTTTTATCAAAAGCAACTTGTGCATCTCTGTGAGTGAAGAAAACAGAATCACCACGTTGGTACAATGAGGTACTTAGACATCAAATTTCTTTTAATCAATCTGTGTAGAGTACAGTGCAAGCCTATTGTTTGCATTGGGGAAAATCCAACGATTGATACACAGTTTCTCATTTTTAAACATGACCAGGATGATCAGCCCTCCCCTAGCTTCACACCCATCCCCCTGCAAATGCAAGTTCCCAAACAACAAAGAGAATTTATATGTAGCCCCATGTCCCGTGATATATATGTCCAGACATCATCCCACCGAGAGTTCACAAAGAGGATACAGTTGTAAAACAAAGAGCTGCTCACATGTGTTTAACATACCACATAAGGGATGCAGGCACATATTTTTCTATCAGTCTCCCTCTGAGAAACTACACAGATGACATTTAAGTGGGAAATGTGTGGCCCACATTTAGTGATCATTTATGTGGCCTTTTTAGAGAGAAAAGTATATTTCATAGCCAAGTTAGCAGGGCTTTCATGACCTGTGATATGTCTGCCTGTGTTTGTGTGTGCATATATGTGCATTTGTACAACTTAATGCACCTGCCACTGTTGTTATATCATTTTTAGAGCATAGAGCATTCGAGATAAACATAAAAGCAAGAGGAGCTTGTAACATGCAGCAAAGGGCCAGAGGCTACCATGACTGTGCAGTATATGTACTGTGCAGCACATGCATGTGGGAGTGGGTAAAGAAATCACAATAATCACACCAAGTAAAACAACATATGTCAAATATATAAAAAATAATATCTAAAGTCATATATTCTTAATCTTAATCCTTCAGAAAACTTTATTCATCAGTAAAACAATATGAAAATTAGTGACTCTGTGAACTTGATGATATTTGTTAATGGAAATTTGAACATTTTTTCACATGCACAGTCTGATGACAAACCTTCATTACATCAGTGACAAGTTGTTCTGTTGAAATCTTTTGGACTCTGATATATTCTACAGATCTCAGATTTTCTTGAATTGCAAGTTACGAGATGTGCGACTGCACTAACCCTGACATCAGTAACCAAGAGGAGCACTTATTTCTCCCCGCTGTCAATTACAGGCGAAGAAATCTGCCCTTGATGGGATGTGATGGAGTCTCTGACGCACATCTCGAAGACCCAACGAAACCTTTTAACACGGACAGTTAGGGCGCGCTACGTTTGGCCAGTGAAGTGATTTCCCTCCTTGGCTCATTTGAAGATGCAGACTTACAGCGTACAGCTGCTGCTTCAATCAGGGCTGTCTAATGGTTGTGGCGACTCCTTTTTATCTGCACGAGTGTATGAGCAAGGGAGCAACTGATGGGAGCAGCGAGGGAGGTAGTACAAGAATTTAGTTCCCCTTTGTTTGTAAAGCTGAAATAAATAATTATTAAAAAACACCTTTCAGCATAATGGCCTCCACCATCTGCAGCCTGAGAAAACTATGGTATTAAAACAACGCCTCTCTGAACCTGTCTCATTAAAATCTGAGCATCTCAAGTACCACAAATTGTCAAGCTGTTCTCGTTTTTATCCATACACTGTGCAGAAATGTCTATTTTTGAATTTAAATGAGTTAATGAAACACTTCATTAAACTAATGACATTATTTACAATTTGCCCCTTTAATAAGCATAATGAGTAGTTGTGGCAGCAGACAGAAATGCTCTATAGTTAATATGAAATAATATTAAAGATATATTTGTGTAGAGGTGTAAAACTGATCTGAACTAGGGTCTGTAACCCCTTCCCGCTTTTACTGGTGCAGCTGGTGTGAGGCTGGGGCAGCACGGGTGTGCATAGTGCATAGTGAGAAGTTTTTTGGATCTTGGTTCCCTCAGACAAAAATACATGAAACCCACAAATGTTGACTCTAACACCGGTCTTCTCTCTCCTGCAGTCTGTCTTTGTCCTCTCTGTCCTCTTCTCTTTAGGTCTCTGCAGGTCTCGGGAGCTGCCTGTTCCTGAGGGAGCTTCGTGGATCTGGGGCCTGACTGACCGATCCATCCTGTTCTGACCTGATGATCAGGATCTCTTGTCTCTTCTCTAAATATTTTGTCCCTCTTTCTCTCCCTGTCCTTTTGTCTCTGCCTGTCTCCCTGGTCGCCGTGGTAGCGGGGCCCCCTCAATGAGTCTAGTCTGCTGGAGGTTTCTTGCTGTTAGATTGAGTTTTTTCTTCCCACAGTTGCCAAGCGCCAATTGCCAAAGTGCTGCTCTAGGGGGCACCGACCATAGGATCCACCATTAGAGGGCCCTAATCAAGTGTCTGATTTTTTTTATTTCTGTAAAGAGTATTTGAGCATTTGTAAAAGTGCTCATGAATAAAATTTATTATCATTTATTATTAAAACTCTCCATGACTGAATATTTCTGTTCACACACATGTTGTGAACATACAAACTTTTTTGAAAGAATGAGTATACTGCAAATTGTAAATATTCATCACAACACCTCCTGAACTTTTCATAACATTTAACATAAGTCCTGGTCTCGTTTTACCTCCAAAAAGTAGTTTAAATACCTGAGCTATAAACTTCTTGCTTGTAGTGTCACATGCATTACGACAGTGGCACTGTGGAGCAGAATGTAATGTTGGAATAAATGTAGTTATAATAGTTAGTTAACAATAAATATGGCTATTATATATGTATGTTGGTTGACAAAATTTAAACTTTCACGTGATGCACATTCAGAAAAAGTCAAATTAATTGCTATAAGCTATATTAATACAATACAGATGTTCACTCTCGTATTAACAGGAAAACTGCACAGCAGGATATTTCTGCCTCCAAGAGGAAAACAAGCTTCTATAACACAGCAACAGCTCTAACAGTGCAAACAGAGCCATGTTTCAAAACTACTTTGTGTTTATCCGAGTGAAAACCTTTGCCCCGAGGCCCCTGTACGCCTTTATCCAATCAAAGGTTTTCAGTTGTCAATTTCCAAAGCTGCTTCTGAAGATCTCCTGTTAAATCACATATCTGTACGTGTGGGATACAATCTGCAATTATACACCCATTTAAAGAGCCTTTATCTCCATGCCTCTTCATAGTCTAAATGTAGAATGTGATGTGATACAAAACGTTTCCTAATGTGCACTGACATGGTTGAATTATGAAAAGCTGCATTGATATAAAAGCAATTATATTCATTTTAAAAGATAGTGAAGATAAATGTTGCAGTGTATTAGAGGAAATGTGGTGCAGCCATGTTTTATTTTATTAAACCATTTGTCCTGAAATGGTAAAAAAAGACTTTCTTTTCAATGTTTAATTTTCTTCAGCATTAACCAGTCCTAAGAAAACATGGAGCAGTTTGCACGCTGCGCAGGGGATTTGTTTGTCATTATTTCACAGACAACATGCTGAGACAGAAGAACAAATAGAGACTGATGCTTAACAAAAATGTCCTTTGTAGAAACTGGATGAACCCACTGTCCCACAACATTTTCACATCCGTTGTTGGCTGATTTAAGAAACAACTGCCGCAGCCTTGTTTTTCTGCCAGCCTCCCCCCCTGGTGTTTGTTTTCTGGTGTTTCTTTTTTCATCAGAAATACAGCATTGATGTCCTGACGGTTTTGTTTTTGTGTCGATTTGTATTTGTTTCTGTAAACTGAAACATGTTATCTCTTCAAGGAACATGCCTGCTTCTCAGAAATAAGCATACAGGATGACTGAATAGCCACCACTTTGTGCCATCAGGAGTAATATTTGTGTTTGCTTCTGGAAATGGCAGTTTTAAATGACAGCAGAACATTAAGGAGAGTTGTTGACTCGCGGTGGCAAAGTCCTATTCAGCGTAAACAAGCTGACCTTGGTTTGGCCATTCAGAGATAAACAAGTAAAAACGAGTCCATCCCTCACATTTCTTAAAGTTTATTTTTCAATGAATGGTAAAAACTATTTCTATACATACAAACAAAATCATGAAGGACCTATGGAAGCCAGAGAGATACTGAATGTTTTTTCTTTGTGATGTAACAAAGTCTGTAGCATGACTGTAGACATGGATGAAATAAGTATCGTATTTTCCGGACTATTGAGCGCACCTGTCTATAAGCCGCTATTGAATTTATTCGAACAGTTTCATGTGGTCCACTCTGACCGGGTCTGATGTGACGACGCTAAATGTATCGGCGGCAGGGAGCTTGCTAGCTTGTAAAAAGCTAACGAGCTTCCTGCCGCCGATACTGAGCCACACCAGTGTTTAAGCCGCAGGGTTCAAAGCGTCGGAAAAAAGTAGCAGCTTATAGTCTGGAAAATACGGTAGGTACAAAAATGTGGCCAATGTAATTAAAAAAATTACCCTTATTTCCTGATTAAAAATTATGATATTTGTCAGTTGGAGCCAGAGTGTTTTGGAGCCAGCAAAACACTGACAAATATTGTCATTTTTAATCATGAAATACTCAGTCAATAAATTATTTTCACAAGTCATTCTGATGTCATTGATTAATTCAAAATGAATTTTTCTCACCTCATTATTAAGTATATATCAGGCTTCTAAGACAGAGATATTTAGGGGTGTTTTTAACTTGATTTACAGGTCTGGTCTCTAATGAAACCGGTGCTGAGGTTGAGTCTTATACCCATCAGTCAGTGACCTCCAGTGACCTTGGGTTGAGGGGTTAGACCTTCCCCTCCTGACTCCTCCTTTCAAATAGAAATATGGTCACTTCTGACTCCAAACAACCAACGTGACGACGTCCAAATGCTGATTTCAAAACATGAGTCCACAAACCAGTGGGTGACCTCACACTTGCTCGTCAATTTCTAAATGTAGTGTATGGTAGCAAAGCTTTTAAGCCCTATCACACTGAGTACATTTAAAGATTGTGTAGAGTTTCATTTTTGTCTTGATTAAAATAGAAAGATTGTGTTGACTCTCAGGTATAAAAGACAGGACGAGCTTGTTGTTGATTTGACATCAAGTCATTTGACATGTGGTGTCAAATCAATCAAAGCAAACAAACAGAAAAGTCAGGATGACGACAAACCCAGCTGAGCAGGATGGGCTAATGGCAGCAGTTACTGCCCAGGGAATAAGACCAAATAAGAACACACACTGGGAAATAAACAGTTGGGCTTCAGCAATCGTTTCTTCTGCACCCACTTCACACCAGTATCTGTGAGTGGGTTTGACAAGTGTGCCCGCCAGCCAAATTATATTTTTACCTCTCAGACGTAAGATAATCAGATGACGAAATGTGATTAGAATCACGACCAGGAAAATTATGAAAGAAAATTTCAAGATTATTCTTAAAAGTTGGTGGTTGTAGTGGGATATGACACACATGGCCCACAGTATCTGAGGGATACTGAAGTGTCACAGGACTTGTGTAGTAAAGATGACTATTTTTCTTTCATGTGGACACCACTTTATCTCAGTTATCCCACTTTCCTTCCTCCAGCACTGATTGATTTTTTCACCCTTTTGTTCACTCCTGACTGAGTTCATCTGTTCCTTCCCTGTTTATTCCCTATACCAGGGGTCAACAGTCCTGGTCCTGGAGGGCCACTATCCTGCATGTTTTAGATGTTTCCCTCTTCCAGCACACCTGACTCAAATGACCTGCCAGTCATCAAGCTCTGCAGAAGCCTGATAATGATCCTGATTTTTTGAATCAGCTGTGTTGGAAGAGAGAAACATCTAAAAGATGCAGGATAGTGGCTCTTGAGGGCCAGGATTGGGGACCCCTGTCCTATACCAGGGGTGTCAAACTCAGGCCATGCAGGGCCGAGACCCTGCAGGTTTTCTTTCCAGCCGGTCACTAAAGCAGGTGATTTTAATGATCAGCACCTCCTTTAATTTGAGGGAAGGAGCTCATCAGTGACATCAGCTACTCTACACCCTTTCACTAGTCCAGGCGTCTGCAACCCTGGTCCTAGAGAGCCGCTATCCTGCATGTTTTAGATGTTTCCCTCTTCCAACACACCTGATTCAAATGATCAGCTCATCATCAACCTCTGCAGAAGCCTGATACCGATCCTGATCATTTGAATCAGGTGTGTTGGAAAAGGAAAAATCTAAAACATGCAGGATAGTGGCCCTCGAGGACTGGAGTTGCAGACCCCTGCACTAGTCCACATCATCACACTGAGCGGCAATGCAGTCGTGCAGTTTCTTTATGTTTACTTCTATCTTCTACGTCTATTTTCTTATTTCCTAAAAGTGACATTTGTGTATTTTGATTTAACTTCAGATGTTTGTATTTGTTTCTTAAAGATTCAAAACCCATAAATGCGTTTTTGTGTTTGTTTGTTTGGAGAAATACACTTGCCAGACAAGAAATACAGTAAATCAGAATAATCCTTTAAATATAGATGCCCAATCTTTATTTCAAGTCTCAAAGGAGTACTGTTGGTCAACATTAGGGAAGACAATACCTATAGCATCGTAGCTGGTCTGTGCCGTAGTACAGCCGCGGCACAATGGTGCTTTGAGCTAAATGTGTGTTTATCACTATCTTAGATTATTCTTCATAGACTTACCAATACATAGACAGAAGAGACTGAGTCTTTTAGGCTCCAGTGGTGAGAATATATTCACTCTGCAATCATTGTCTCATGATTGTCTCTAAATATCAATAAACTGAAACTGAATAGATTGTTCCACTCAATAACTACTCGTCTTGCTGGCTCTCCTCGGTCTTCCCTAATAATCCAAGTGTTTCCACAGACAACCTTAATTTTCCACTTTGAAACCAAATTTATCTCCATTAGTTGTTAAGAAACTCATTTGTCTGGAGGTATTCAGTTCTGTTAATTAAAAATGAGCCTGAGTCTCGGGCTCTTCCAAACCCAGTCAAGCCTACTTGCGTTAACCTGGTTTAAAAGGCCACTTTAATCTAGAATGGGTTTAATCCCTGTTCAGGAGAGTGTCTGAAAGTATTTGAGAAAACGATGAGATGGAAATAGCAGGGTTAAGTCTCCAAAGTGAATTTATTCATTTTTCACTCCTGCTTATGCCTGTGCAGGGTGAAGCTGGAGACTGTTCAAATAAGCACTGACACACAAACCATTTAGAGATTTCATTTCACCCTGGCATGTCTTTACACTGTGGCAGGTAGGTGGAGCACCTACACAAAGCCCAAGGAAGTACAATGCAAGACTTGGCACAGATCAAATACTTTCCTCACAGGCAGGAGGTAGTGCAGCCATCAATCTGACTAGTGGAATAAACTTTTATTCAAGGGAGACGTGTATGATCTTAAACACAACATACAAACCAGAAAAACATTGATGCATGGCAATGATACCCGCTGACACTGATTCAATGCCAAACACTGTCTCTGCCACAGAGACAAGTGGCTGCTGTCTGCTGCACTGCAGGTTGTCACAGCAGCAGCTTGTGTCTGCTGGCTGTAGGTTGGATGTGTTTGAAAGCACCAGGAGCCAATGACCTGCAGAATCTAGGGCAGTGACATCATACAGACGAAAGGAAGGCGTCCTGGAAACCATAACCAGGAGTTAAAGCAGGTCTAAAGGAAGTGAATGTAAATCCACATCGTCCCCTCTGAGGATTGGAAACATGGCTGTGTGCAAGTGTGTGCACGTGTGTGTACATACATACACGTGTGGCCTTCTTCTAGCTGTGGACAAAGAGCTTAAATAAAGCACACAGACTGGTATGACCTCAGTGCTCCAACCATTTTTATCCCATTGTGAGCCAAGCCACAAAAATGTTATGTACAACAGGCTTTGAGTACCTGATGTGTCTGTCACTAAAAGAAATCTTTTACTTGTGTATTTCCTGGTTTCTTTTCATTTATGTCCGCCGTGCGCACACACCCACACTGACAATACTGAAAAAAACTGTTTTTTAGTTTTCTGCTGGAAACATCTGAAATATAGCTCTGCATGAGCAGCTTCTACAGCAGAGCCTAGATAAATACCAGGTGTGCACAGTTTTAAACCGATCCATCAAATATGAAAAAAGGAAACACTGAAAAAATGGGAAACCTGTTGCTCTGCCTTGTGTAGCTGACTGAAAATAGAGTGAATCTTGTATTAGGAGATATCAGTTTCTTATTTCCTGTGTGTGTATTTATAGGAAATCTAGATTGAGACAGGGCACATGTGTTTTCATTTCGGTTTGAGTGTGCAAGAGAGTACAAACATATGCGAATGTTCTTGCCTGTTTGAAAAAGATGAAAATGTTCCTTGAAAACAGAAAACCTTGAACATACACTGCTGCAATATATGTCTTGATGATGAAGAAACCTGAGTGCTTGGACCTTGCATCAACAAATAGTGCAGAAGAAGAAAGAAAGTAGACAAGAGCTCGTCATGTTGTCTCTGCATCGTCTGCCTCTCTCCGATACACAAGAGTGGTGGAAAAAAAAATGGATTTCCGGGCAGTCCAAATATGGTCAGGCAATGATGAGGTGTACAACAGATGAGTCATCGTTCAGACTCCCACACTCCTGAGCCTTACATGTGTGCAAGACAGAGAGCGAGAGCAAACAGAGTGCGACAGCGAGAGAATAAAGAAATAAAAGCACTGCAGCAACTGTGTTGAACAAACCTCAAAACCATGTAATGCTCTTCACATTATGACATCCACACATTTCCAGAGAACAAAAGGGCAATGGCTGTGCATGACATTAGTCCAACCTTTTTCTCCTTCCAGGTCTCTGCACTGCTCTAACTGCAAACACTACAACAGCCTCGAAACAAAGCACTGCTGCCTGTTTGGATTATGTGTCTTGCATTTTGCATTGCACTAAGGTGCAGAATAAATATGTCTTTTGCTCATTATGCACACAGTCATTGAATTAAAAATGCATTGCACAATTTATGGTCCTTTTTTTCTTCTTCCCATTTGAGATTTGACATGCAATTGCACTAAACAGGCTACTAAACGTTTTGCACTTAGCATGTAATGCACGCTAGGAAACAAAATTGCTGGAAAGGCTTTTAAAAAATTAGATAACTTTGCAACTTTCTATGACATCCACAGGGGGTTATACTAACTTTTGACCTGAGTGATGCTAGATGTAAACTCAATTTTCACACATAAAATCAGCATTAGCTTTGTCAGTCTCAGTACTTAAGCTCGTGTTTTAGCAAATACTAAAACTGGTATACTAACATCACAACAACACTCAGTTTGCATTTGAACATGCTAGCTGTCTTCAACTTTTAAGGATAAGTTTGTCTGATAACAGTTATAAAAACAGATTGTTTTTGGGCCTGGCCTCCTGAGGTCTGCTGGTTGCTTGGCAACATCACAACAATAACAAGACTGTGTTTTTTTTTCTACTAGTTAAAAAAAATAAGCTAGTTAGCATGTTTTATAATCTTTGGACAGAACCAGTATAGCTGTTTTTGCATGTTAAGTGTATGATTGCAAAACAAGCACAGAAGTGGTTTCAATTTTCTCATCTAATTCTTGGTAACAAAATCAAATTATCTTTCCAAGTTGTCAAAGTATAGCTTTCAAATTAATGTTCTGGGAACTGGATGCCTGCTTAAAAAAGTATTGCAATCCATCCAAACGCTGAGGTATTTGAACAAAGCAGCATTATTTACACCCCTGCTTGCAGGTCAGTGAAGATCTTACAGTTTCAAATTAAATGCATTATAGCAAAAAACCCAAGTGTAAGTAACAATTAAATGGTCTGCAGTATTTACCAAAAAATACAGTCAATAAGCATTGCACAATCAAATTGCTCAAAGCTGTTCACAATCCTTTTGGACAGCTTAGAGCCACATAATGTAACTTTGCAGACCTCTCATTTGGGAGGGAGGGAGGGAGTATAATCCCCTCTGAGCCAGAGCAGCTCATCTCTCGCCTGTTTGTGCACAAGAAGACAGGATGTTAGGATGTTCACTGTCACCACAATGTTGCCCAACTGGGATTTTTCTTTATTTCCAACAGAAATTTGATAACACATAGAAGAAATTTTGATTTAATCTTTACATCATCTCTTCAATTCCAGTTATGGTAAATTTAATACACATGTTAATGCTCCATTATTGACGACAGTGAGCTGTGACGACTATTTTCTTTTTTTATAGATTATGTCTTAAAACCCAAGCCAAACAACGAGGAAGTGGGAGCCAATTTTAGTGATTGATGTGCAGGTACTGAACTGCAGAGATGTTGAAGCTGTGTGGGAAAACCTGCAAATGATATTCATCATTCAAATTTATGCCATGATATGTCTACAATATTTTTAACCTGTTAGCAGTGCCACCCATTATTATTTCTTATTTTTCTGGGAATGCAAAATGTCAAGAATTAATAACTTGCTGTTGCAAAGTGGGCTGTTAGGGTTATGTAAGACTCTTGAAATCTGTATTGTGCAGTTTTCAGGTCAGACAGTGAAATTGTGGCATCAGTCATTATGGGTCAGTGCCTTTCTCAATGTTTTCTTATGCAAATGAATTACTTTTAAAGCAAGAAGCAGAAAGTTGGATTGTTAACTTTAGAAACAACCAGGCAGCTATCTCCCTCTGTTTTCCGTCTTTTTGCTAAGCTAAGCTAAGCTAACTCTGTGCTGACTGTGGGCTCATATTATCATTACCGTATTCTCCGGACTATTGAGCACACCTGTCTATAAGCCGCTATTGAATTTATTCTAAGTTTCATGTGGTCCATTCTGACCGGGTCTGATGTGACGAAGCTAAATGTATCGGCGGCACGGAGCTTGCTAGCTTGTACAAAGCTAACGAGCTTCGTGCCACCGACATGTTTAAGCTGCAGGGTTCAAAGCGTCGGAAAAAAGCAGCGACTTATAGTCCGGAAAATACGGTATTTATTATTGAGCTGTTTTTTCAAAGCTACTTGGTTCCCTGCTCCTTTGATTATTCCTGTTGTAAGTGCAATATCTGTACAAGAGAAAACATTTTCTCACTATCTTTTAGGTGTGCAGAAATGTCAGAGTTTTCAACAACCAACCGAGAAATTAGTCACAGCGTCAAGGCTAGCCCGGCTTTGTCTGGAGTTTTTTACTCTCTCTAGCTGTTTGGGATTCACTGCAGCACTCACAGGTAACACCATGTATGTCTTTCCTGCAGCCGAATCAGTTTGTAGAGGCCTTCCACTGGCACTCAGTGTAGTGAAACTCCTGTGAGTCATACTGCTGCATGCCTACATCTCTCTGTCGCTCTCTCGCTGGTGTTTATTAAATTGACACCACCTGCCCCATCAGTACCTAATGAATCTTGGCCCTTTCATCGACATGATGATGACTAAGAACAGTTCATTGCGTGCTGTTAGTTCACTGCTGTGGTTGTTGTTGTCATTGAAAGTAATGAACAGCAGGGAAGCCTCCGACGGATTAAAATGAACCTTGTGTTGTCACTAATCACTGGTTTTCCTGGTATGAACCATTACAAACATGAACCGATGCACACATTCTTTTAAAAATCCACTTTGATTTGTAAGGAGCTGCGTCTGAACTCAGGCCAGGATCTCATTCACACTCTTCAGGAGAAAAGTCAGAGGGTCCAATTCGGCTCTGCAAAATGTTGCATTTGGGAAAAATCAATTTTCTGTCACAAGTGAAATGGCAGAATTTTCTGCCCTTTTTCTCCTCTGAGTCCAAATTGATTGCTAAAATAATTGCACTGCCACCCAGGATGTTCATTCAACACAGCGAAAAAGGAGAATCAGAGAGAGTGTGTGACCAGCGGATGGGCCCCGAGGGATATAGATTACAAGGAGTAAAACCCCATTTTAGTGTCTTTCATAGTGTTAAAAAGCATATTTGAAGTTTCTCGCTGTGCTTGGTTTAGGAAGTACTGTGGTCTGATACACTGGGAAAAGAAATCAACAGGATATGATGGCATGAGGAAGGGAAAATTTGCATTTAAACTAAACCTACTGTTTTGCTGTCACCTTAATCTTCGTCTATGACCTGTATGTGTAAAAAAGCAACAAAAGGAGCGTAATTTATTGTATGTTTCTGTCTGGGGGTAACCAAACCAGAATAATGTATAACATGATGTATGTGAGCTCAGTCAGACAACAACAACAACAGATGCTGGATCCGAACAGTTAGCTGGACCGATATATATATTTAAAGACAAAAAACAAGAGACGCACTGACAGGTAGAATACTGTAATACACTGAGTTCAATTTATGAGTGAGTGTGTTATGTCTAAGTGTGAGGTGTCATATTAAACTCACTGACAGGCTTCTGTAAATGTAACATTTTTTTAAGTCATGCTTGATAGAAAGAGTGATGGCTGGCTTAAAAAACTGGCAACAAACACCAAATTAGTTTTGAAATTTTGATCCACTCATTGTCACTGACAACTCTTCCCATCTTGTCAGTCAGTTAATGAGGGATGATGAAGAAGAAGAGCTTTAGAGAAAAGAGAAGAGGAAAACACAGCAAGACTGAGACCGGCTTCACTGATTTGAAGAAGACTCCTGAAGATTTATTTTCTCGCTCTCTCAGCTTGAGTTATTAAAGGGTTTCTTAAAATATGTTCCCATATAAGTAAAAATGTATCTAGTTTGTATTTGTAAATACAGAGTACTTTATGTTCTATCTAGTACAGTACCCTTTTATTTGTACATGTAACATACATTATAGAATTGGGTGACCTATCCTCACGTTCTGCTTTTCCTTCACTTTTAGTTGGGCTCTTATCTTAGAGAAAAGAGACAGGGCAGCCTGTTCTCCTAATAATGTTGAACCTTTTACTGTGACTCCTGCCACACATAAAGAGGGGTAGCTGGAGGTAACAGAACGAGATGGAGACGGGAAGGACAAGTACGAGGTCAGACCAAGTGAAATTAAGTAACAGGGTTTTACAACAAAACTGCCTGTGTTTTGGGATTGAAAAGTCTATCTTCCTTTGTTAACTGGCACCCAATAGATTAAGTAAGCAATATATGTCATTAATTTTTCAAATAAAATGACACCTCAGACAGAAAAATCATAAGAGATATTTTTGCAGCATGTTATCAACATCAATGCCAAAAAAGAAAGAGCTGTTGTAGGAGTACAGCACCTGCAAACACCCACTGAGATTTCTGTTTTTGTCATTTTATTCATGATATCTTGGCTAACACATAACCACTCAACAAAAAAAAAAAAAACTTCATGTATTAGCACATGCTGAAAGAAAAATCTTGTCAGTTCCTTACCGGTGGATAAAATTGATATAACTCATTGTTGCAGGATGAACTTTTCATTAAAATATGGAGAAAGTGTTTTTGTCAATTCCTCTGATTCAGATAATGTAGCATGAAGCATTTCAATGGAAAATTAAATATGGACATAAAAGTGGTCAGGAAGTTGCACATAGGGTGTTTATTATTGTAACGTCCAACTGTCAGTTCTTATACATGATCATGATCGACATGTTGCTCTTTAAAGGTGAAAATCCCTGTTGTCTGATTATCATTCTGAGGACAACTACTTGTTAACTGTTACTGAGCATGTCAACTTTGTCAAGTAACTCATACTGACAGAGATTTATAAAGGATGAACTGCTGCAGCTAATCTGTATTATGCTGCCAACAGGACTGACATCTTTTTAATAGAGTGGTGTGCTGCCTGTTTCCTGACGAGTGATTTCTAGGCCCAGGCCATAGTAATTGATTTTCAGACGAGCTGCCACCAACCTGTCTCTTTTTTTTCCCCGCGTCCCACTTCTGCTCTTTACTGTTGGAAAAAGTCTCGCTAGAATTAAAACTACAAGCACTGAACAAATGTAAAATAAAATCTGTATCTCTCAGCCAGTGACTTTCTCTGTCTTTTAAACTGGTCTTTATATCACACCTACAGCAGGTGCACAGGATGAAACATTCAATTCATTCATAAACTGGGGAGTTATTATACAACCACTTGCAGGTTTCACCGGATGTGCGAATTATACATGTATTGAGTGAGTGCCAGGTATGAGTACAGACCTTTGCCTAATCATCACAGTCTTCTCCCTAATGTGCAGTGGGGACTACAGGTTCTGTTTAATACAGGCAGTCATGACACTATCCAACTCAAAATCAGCCTACATACACATATCCTGCAAGACAAATTAAGGAGAATCTCTGTAATTCCATATTTTCCTTTTTATTTCCCTACATGAATTGCTAACTACATGTCTCCTTATTTATCATCTATGGCATAATTTGCTCTTTCTAATCAAGCAAGCTTATTCTCCTCTCTCTTGGTCACAGACAGTACACAGACACTTAAAACAGCACCATCTAGGGTCCAGATACCATCATAGCTGAAAGGCACATAATGATGGCAGAGCAGTAAATTAGCATAGGAGATCATGTAAGTCATTTTGGTCAAACTGAAGAAGGGCAAGTCCAGTCCAGGTGAAATGGTGCAGAAATGAATACTTTTTAGTTGCTGTCATGATCATTAAAATAATCTGTTGAAGCTTTTACAGCATAATCTCAGCACCGAACACTTTCCCACTTTACTCATAAAACTACTCTGTGTGAGTCAGCCATGTGTGAGGATTTGCCTGTGTTTAAACAAGACACCCGGATACGTTTTTCTGGGCCAACGAGTGCTTCACGCTGTGTCTAAAATATCTGCGCCGCAAGAGGGCTATCCTGGCCCTCCGGGTGGAAAAAAGTGTGGAGGCGACAAGTGAAGAGGTACACTGGTGATTCCTCAAAACTTTTTTTTTCTCTCACACTGACTTATATGGGCATTTTTTGTTTTATGTAACTGTGCCTGCAGCAGCCCACGCCTCCATACTGGATGAGCACAGGCAAACCAAAAGGCGCTCAAGGTTCAAATAAGCAAGTGCAACAATTTAGCTTTGTTTGGAATTAGACTGTTGTTTTTCACCCCATGTTGTGTATTTGTTAATTACGCCCACATGAGCTTGCATGAATGCTCACATGTCTATGGTTGTGGGTCTGCCCACTGAGCAGTACTGTGTCTGTACCTCGTGATTTGGTGAACTTACTTGAGGGCAGCAGCCAGTCCACAAAGAGTCTCCTCACATGCTTAGTGATTATCCAGATTGTCTTGAGTGCTTCCTCCAGATGTATTACCACTGTTCAGTTATTCTGAACCAATACCAGCTCATCATCACAACTCATTATTTTTCCCCTGGTCCCTTGTGCCACCCCAATTATGCATGCAGTAGGAAGGAGGAAAGTTATTGAGCAATTGGTCAAACTTGTCCTCTACTGCTCACGTGCTGAGCATTTAACAGCTCATTTACACAGGCAGGGTTTAATGGATGCAATGTATAATATGAGAGAACAGAAGTGTGTGGGACCCCGCTACATACGTGTAACATGACTTATTTTTCCCAGTACGTTGTTTTCGTTGTGACACATTTCACTTATACGCATGTGTGAAGAAATACAAATGCTATAGTTACTCACGGTGCCAGCGTCACAAGCCGACTCACTGACTCTGGTCCAAACAACAAATACAACTTTGCTGCAGCTGTTCTCATTACTGTCAGAAATGCCATTAAGTGTAACTCTCTGAAAATACTTGGCAACACTTTCACACTCCAGAAGACACAATGAACAGAACAAGTGTTACGTCTAAATGACAAAGAGTGTCGAAGTCTTAACAAGTCATAACAATAGCCTTTTGATGTGTGACAGAAAGCTGAAAGCCAAATTGGTTTATGAAAACAATAAAAAACCAAAGACAAAACTGTAATTGTCTTTAACTAGTAACTAGTATATTCTATAATTACAGTTGATAAAAAGTTTAATTGTCCTGATTATAAAATAATCTGTTTTATAAAATCTACTATTTAAAGATTGTTATATGTTGTTTAAATATATCTTTTAAAGACCTAATGTTGACACTTCCTTGAGCAATTTAAATTGAGGCACTTTTTCAGAGACTAATGAAGACAGTGAACATTTGTGGCTCTTCAAACTATAATTGTGTAGTGTGTTCAAACTAGTCCATACTTTGCAGATTATATATAGAGAGAACATTCAGACCTTCATGTCATCTTAACCACCAAGCTATTGGGTCAAGTTACCCTCTGAATCTGTGGTTACACATTCCTTTGAATACACCAAGGACCAAATTAAATAAGGGTGGAATTACATGTTTTCTGTAGCTCTGTAACGTATTCAGTGATTTCCGTAAAACACCACAGCACAGTGTGACTCCTCACTCCCACAGGTCTTGAGGAAACTGAGGGGCAGCATTAAAAAAAAGTACAACGACTGATAATCAGCTCCTCTGCCTTACACTTCCTGACTCACGCTGTTTGGACAGTCATTTATTTATTCAAAATTTCTTTCTCTCTCTCTCATGTAGCTTTTGCTAGAAGAGGAACCGAGCCAGCAGTACACCAACAGGCGGACACCCACGTTAGGTTATCCCTTTCACACTCTGAGAACTACCCAGATCCGCCCACAACACTGGAGAGAGAGAGACTGATGCAGGGAGGGGTTGACGGTGCACGCCTATTCCTGTGTGCATGTGTGTGTTTGTCTATGTGAGTGTGTGTTGTTGAGAGAGACAGACACAGACGGACAGACTGTGAATGTGCGCGCCCGTGTTTCCTCTGCATTACAACACCGTCTGCGCCGCACCTCACTTTTAATTGGTTGAGGATATACTCAGTGTGTCTGCATACATCATGCTTCCTGCACAATATACAATATCCCTCACATGACCCGTTAATAACTCTGATTGCCTTTTAATGAGCCCTAAAGGGGAGATCATCCTTTTGTGTCCTGGGCAAAGGCGCAAATGAGCCTTAATTCTACATTGTGTTTAAATATTTACCTTGAATTAAATGCACTATTAAACACAGAATTAATTATCTTTATAATAATTCCTATTTACACACATCATCACGTTGCCATGACTCTGTGCAATGTTCGTACACTGCAGATCTCAAGTGGTGAGACAATTCATCTCTTTCATGCGTCCCCGTGCCTGCACACCTATTCCGTTGATCCTCTTTCCGGTACCTTTGGCTCTGCGTTGATATCTGCGTAGTTTGGTGTTCATAATCGTTTGTCTCTGTCTCCCTGCACAGATCCCTCCCCTCTCTTCAGATTCAGCTTCCCTCCCTCCCTCCTCCGTGCGCTGACACAGTCACTCTCACACTTCCACGCGCACACGCTCGCATACACACACACTTCTCCCCCGCACTCTCCCGCCCGTCTTGGTTGCTGTCTCATTCACTCCAGTACTCCATCCACGCACTGACTCCAACTTGAAGCAAGGGGGGGCGGGGTTGGATATATACCTCCAAGAGGAGGCCACAAGCTACACTCAGACTGGATCCACTTGCAGTGCAAAGACCACAAGCAAGAAGACTCCGAAGCCGGGAGTAGAAGTACCAACATTTCATCTTGGAGCTTAGAGAGAAAAGACAAGCGAGACCACAGCACTTGTTTCCGCGGACTGTCTTCTGGAGCTCCGATACAACCAATTTGTCACTCCGCTATACGCCAGTTTCTCTGGATATAGCAGCTAAACAAAGTTGGTAGTAAACTCTTTGGAGTTTGGTTAGAGTCACTTTAATTTTTCTTTGCTTGTGAGAGTGGACTGCACTGAAACTCGGGATCGACCCACCTGGGTCGGGCTTGGACCTGGCGCATCCTTTCGGCGGTTTCCAAACACTGCGAAAGTTTTGGCCAGAGCGCAGATCTGAAGACTTTGAGTCGCGTCAGATAGTTTGAGATACACTCAGCAGCAGCTACCCGAGTCCGGATCCAAGACACCTGGGCGACCGGTTAGAGAGCCTCTGACAAGACTTCAAAGAAACGTTTTCAAGGTAAGGAATAAGGACAAGCTTTTCATTCCTTTGCTTTGTCTTTGAAATGTGTTTTGCTGTTTTGTGTGTGTTTCATTCACAGCGGACACTGTAACGGTGAAAGTTACACAGTTAGGATGTTTGAAAGTTGTTGTCTTGCAGCTTCTCAGTCTGTTTCAGCACTTCTGTCTGTTGGAAGTCGTCTGTCGCTGTCCGTGGTGCTGAAACTCTCAACTCTCCCAAACTGTCCCGGCTCTGCTGGATGTTGCTGTAGAAGTCTATCTACTGCATTGCTTTGTGCATATTCTTCATTTCCCGTGTGCAGCACTGTTTGTTCTCATGATGTCAGTTTTCCTTACAGATCTGTAAAACTGCTTGAAAGTTCTAGCGTCACATCACCGCTTCTGTAGATTACTACTAGAGAGCTGCTATAGTACTTGTACTAGTCGTCATGCCGCCGGCTGAGGCGATCTGACAGTTCAGCAGCAGGAAGTTAGACTGTGGCAACAGGTTGCTTGGTACAACTTTCAGTTATGCTTGTTATCATTTAGATTCCACTGCGGATTTGGGTGTGTTTGCAGATGGTTTAATAATAATAGTATGATCTGTTAAATGCAAAAAATGGGTCTCAGAAAAAGCCAATGGCATCTACTATAGATGCTTTTACTGCAATAACTCAAACAACCAGAAGGATTTGGAAAACTGTGTGCTGTAATCAACGTTTTGACAAACTTGTACAGCATTAAGCAATGACTCTTTTCACAGGACTGTTCGCTGTTAGGAATCATTACAGAGATGCATAGGACTAGTTCTTTTAAGCCTTGCTGTAATGAAATCCTTTGCTGAATCTGAAGACACACATTCTTCAAACTTTCTCCTGAGACACAGGGAGTTCAAGTCAGCAATCTGCGCCGATTTGTTTAGTTTTGCTTTTTGATGTTTTTGCTGTCTCGCACGTTTGCAGCAAAGCCACCGAGTGGTCCAGTTTCTTGCACACACGTGCAAGTACTTGCACCGGGTGCAGCAAAAGAAAATGTGTCAGCAATTTGTGGATGAAGGATGACCTGTGACAGCTACAAAAAAGAGCTTTTCTTCTGGTTGCCTTTGCAAAAAGAGAGCAACCTGCAAAGAAAAGAATGAGGCAAAGAAATTGTAATCATCTGTCATTATCTGTATATTTCACTCAAACATATGTAGACAAACATACAAGCATTTCAATCCATAGAAGAAAAAGTTCCATCTTCAACAGTGTTTGGAGAGAATGCTTTAAGTTTAACAGATGGAGGTCTGTCTGGAAAATCATAACCTAACTTAACAGATTTCATGGTGTAGTATCAGATCAGAAGTAACTGGTTGGTCTTTGATATTGATATGTCTCTGTCCTCTTCATCACATATTACTGATACAGAACACAATATTAACTTCAGGCTACCTCATTTATCTTTTAACAGCTTTCTGGTTTAGACAGCCATGCACGTCCCTTAAGCAGCTGCAGACAATCATTAACAGCCAGTGAAAATGTCACATCTCAACAAATGCTTGCACCTTTGTTACTGCTTCACAATGTAGTATTGTTTCTGTCTAAAGCTTGCTGTATCTGCAATGAGACAAGCTACTACAAAACTGTGTACGCCAGCATGAACAGATAGCATGTTGCTGACGACTGTTTTGCAGTTTTTGTGCTTTTCACACTAATCTGCAAAAAATATACCCTGTCTCCATAACAACAGCTTTTTAGGCTGCCTTCTATGCAGAAATGTTGTTGACGACAGCAAACGGACAAGCAGTGAGGAAGGGACAGAAAGGCTGGGCGGGGGGAGAGTGAGAGAATATGTAGAAAAAGAGCGCCACAGAAACAGAGTTCTCCAACGACAGCTGGACCTTTCTTTTCACTCTGTGCCTCATCAGATGCCCATTCATGGAGCTTCCGGTTGTCGGGAGGCGGGAGAGAAACACCCACCTAACAAAGCAGAGGTCTTTGCTGCGTTGCTCACAGATAGGGGAGGGAGGGTTAGAGAGAGGAGAGGAGAGGAGAGGAGAGCAGAGGAGAGATGTGAAAAGAGATGCGTGGAGCGTAATTACAAGTTCTCTGTCTGAAAAGTGCAGGTGCTTCTCAAAGTGACTGTCGCTATAGGCATCAATTGTGCAGCCATGTCCCTGCACTACTCCATCTTTATGATTAACCTGTCGGTCACAAACAGCAAATGCAGGCTTTTACTGCAAAGTCTGAAATTACACCTTATGCTTCCTTCATGCAGATGTCTTCAAATTTGTGATCACAGCCTATATAAGACACTTCACAACAGATGATGTCTGTGGTGGGTTCTGCTGACAATATTAACTGACAAAAGAGAGAATAAGTAGTAAAACATACAGATTATGTTTTTTGAGCAACAGTTTCTTTGCCTCCTCTCTGAAGTCCAAGGAGAAAAAAATTTCAAGATTAATAAGACTATGAAGGCTTCATTTAAATGCATGCAGCTCCTCTGCAAATTAGCAGAAGATGCATGAGGAATTAAACATTTTAGCGACTCACAAGTGTAAAATGTGCATGCATCTGCCTTAACAAGTATGCATTTGGCTTAATATGCAGGACAGAGAGTTGTTACCATAGCTGCATATGTAATTTCACTTGATGCTGTGTTATGCAGGATATATTATCCAAGCAATTTTTCAGATGCCACTGCAGGATATGTAATCACACCTCACCAAGCACACGCTCTAGCCATTTCTCTTGTTTACCACTCAACAGGAAGAGTGCATTGCACGAATAATGGAACTAATAAGCGTCTGTGGTTGCCAGTGGCAATGCTTCTATGGACGTCAGACTGACGCACATGATTCGCAGTACAGTTCAGTGTGTGGGAGGAAAGAGCAAAGGCTTGGAGATACCAGCTTGCTGTGAAGGACTGTAATTGCACTGCCGGAGCAATTATGTCCCAGAGAACAGGGGATTTTAGATCATTGAACATACCCTGAAACACTGTGATACAGATCATAGACAGATCACTAATGCATAAATATTAGTTTGACAATGAGCCCAATTAAAATGCATCTCATGAATATTGTTAAAAAAAAAAAGCACTGTACTTGAGAAAACTGAGATCATGCATGCCAGTGTCTGATGTTCTGATTATTAAGGTGTTGAAGCAAACTGACATTTTCTTTTCCTTTTCTTTTTTTCCTGTTTATCTGCAGAACTCTCTCTGATACAGACATGACCGACTGTCTGAAGTTCTAATACCAACAAATACAGTTCAGAGGGGTTACGAAAATAAGTAAGAGATCTGAAACGAGTGCAGTAACTTGCAACAAAGAAGTCAAAGAAACAACCTGGTTAAACCAGCAATTACAGGTACAGCATCAACAGCATCCTCTATCTAAGCCGACCCAATGGCGTGGTCAGCTCTTACCGGCCCTTGTGTGGCCATCATCCTGCTCTTCTTCGGTTTGACCTCCTGCACTCCCTCCGGCCCGGCCTCCGCCACCTGTGCCACCCTGGAACAAAGCCGCTTCTTCGGTGTATTCTCTTCTACGACCACCCTGCCCTCAACACCATGCTCCTGGACCCTGCAGAATCCTGACCCTCGCCGCTACACCGTCTACATGAAAATCACCAAGCCCACTGACTCCTGCGTGCCCCGCCAGATCAGGACCTTCCAGTTTGACTCCTTCATCGAGACGTCCCGCACCTACCTGGGTATGGAAAGCTTTGATGAGGTGGTCAGGCTGTGCGATGCTTCAACCACTGTCACCTACCTCGAGTCCAGCAAGCAGTTCCTGCAAATTCGCAAGGTAGCCCCAAGAAATGGCCTGCAGATCGTGGAGGGAGAGCATGATGTCAGTGAGTTCAAGGCTGAGTTTCTGGTCGTTGGAAAGAGGAACCCAAGCATGCCTGCCTGCCAGATGCTGTGCCAGTGGTTGGAGAAGTGCCTGTCCAGTAGCACCCATGACTATCCCTGTGGCATCATGAACACACCCTGCCAGTGTTGGGAGGCACCCAAGAGGAAGCCAGGAAGCTGCTACAGGGGTGGCGTCTACGTCGAGAAGTGCATTCCTCTTCCCAAAGACAACGGACGTGACGCTGAAATTATCAGTAAGTTTGTAACATAACTCTCAGAAAAAATTAATTCTCAAGAGGTTGAGCCAAACAAAAATAGTATGTTCTGCTGTTGTGTTGTTTTGTAATGTGATCCATTAGGTTAGACTGCAGGGGTCATGTTCTGTAAGACCCCACAGCCCTGCAGGCTTTCTCCAGCCCAGCTATCTCAGTGTTTGTGTCACAGGAGCTGCTGAGGGTAATGAATCATGCCCGTAGAGCAGGCAGAGAATGTGCACTTCACCGCTACAAAGTAATGAGAAGTAAATCAAAGGTGTTAGAGAAACCTGCCCATGTATCCTCAGGCTTAAGTGGCAGGACCTCCTGAACTGCACACTTTGCCAGTTCTCCATTTCGTGTCAGGCAGGCTTTTGTTGAGTTTGATGCTTGGCAAAGAGTCTAAGTTTTAGGGGGAAATATAGAGGCCATGTTTGTGTGTTAGATTGGTGGGAGGCAGAAAAGAGCACAAAGACCTCACAGTCAGCTAGCCACAGAAATCGAAGCACTTGTGGTTGTCATGGCAACACACCAGACAACCTCACACAATGCTCTGCCATGGTTCACACCGAGCAGTTCAAAGCAGCAGCATGTAAAGTAGCGTGCATCAGCTTGAGCGCGCATTTCTGTTAACAAACAATTGTCCTTGCTCCTTCTCTGTACATAAAGAAAATATTAGTCACTTCCTGCTCTTACACAGGAAGTTTGTTGTATAATGCATCACCATGCTAAGAAAGCTTGGACATTAAGTTTTGCACAGCACAGTTTCAGATAAATTACAACAGCTCTATGCAACATTGTCAATTTTGAATCCTTGCTTAATATGTGTCCTCTGCTTATCTCTTCCTGCAGAGGGCTGGGCTGGTTGGGGCCGCTGGTCAGTATGCAGCCAGGAGTGCGGTGGCGGAGTCCAGGTGCGCAGCCGAAACTGTCAGCCCGAGGATGGTGTGTGCGAGGGAACAGTTGAAGAGGGGCGGGCTTGCAACCCTCAGGCCTGCATTGGTGAGCCCACCTATAATTGAATCATTTAATTAGAAGTGCTGCTGCAGGTGGCACAGACTCAATGCAATAATCATATCATTTTCATATCATTTTAGGCAAAGAGCGCAACAGGAGCCAGGGTCTGCGTGCCATCATTGGTTTGAAGAGAGACAATGCTGATGATTCCAACCATGGAGTTGTTGCCACCCAAACAGGTCAGAGAGCATTAATGTTTTTGCACATTGTAGGGTAGCCAAGGGTTGTATATAAATAATCATTGTGAGTAATAAAGGGATTTTCTGATGACTCTCTAATTACGCTTGTTCACAGTAGATGCTAAGACAGATGAGTGGTCCGCCTGGAGTTCCTGCTCAGTTACCTGTGGGGAGGGTTGGCAGAGTCGTACCCGTGTCTGTGCTACTTCCTCCTTTACCACCCAGTGCACCGGGCCCCTGCGCGAGAACAGGCCATGCAATAACACCGTTGTCTGCCCTGGTAAGTGCAGGATTCTGCCTCTGTAATGTGACTGTGACAATGAGGGGAAAAGCAAGAATGAGAGTGCAATCTTGAAAATGTTACAGACACTTGGTCTTTTTGAAGTGCACAATAGAGGTAAAAGCCATTGTGTCTTAATGATTTCCCTATG
>OOFC01002177.1:0-14328 GCA_900323345.1 Pseudochromis fuscus | reverse complement strand
AAAAGTGTGACAGACTCGTCCACAATAGCATCACTCAAAGTCACTTCTTAAGACCCTGAGCCGTTTACTGCTAAATCACTTTGATTGCTCTTAGAAGGCTTTATATTTGTGTGTGTGTGTGTGTGTGTGTGTGTGTGTGTGTGTGTGTGTGTGTGTGTGTGTGGGTGGGTGTGTGTTCAGTTTTGGTCTGGGAAACAGTTTGAAAAGCCTTTTTCTTCTTCGGGTCATAAAGTGAAGAATCTTGCTTCTTGGTTTCTTCTTTGTGTTTTAATTTAATAGGAGTCGAACAGAGAATCCCCTTGTTCAGGCTTTAGTACACAATTCACACACACACACACACACACGCACGCACGCACACACACACACACACACACACACACACACACACACACACACACACAGGCTTCAAATGTACTTGGTTAAGTTGGTTTACAGTAGATTTCTGGAGCCAGAGATTATCAATGTAAGCATAGTTAAAATAATTACACTTCTAACGTTTTGGATCCCACATCGATTTGACTGTTTAACTTCAAAAATACAACAATGTTCAGCAAAAAACAATCCTGATGGTAAACTGTCCTTTATCAAACTTTGATGAATGTGAGAAGGTCCAGATGTCTCCAGTGAGCACATGTCCACTCTTCTGTTTATACTCATTCAAATCCAACGTAGAAATCACTGGAAAACATCTGATTTATAAAGTCAGCTACAAGCTAAATTTTCATTTTCTATAGTAATAATTAAAAGTAAAAACATGATTTAGTTCTTATCTTATCAACAAGTCACCACTGGTCAGTTTAAATGTGAAAGCTGTGAAGATACAACAGGTGTTCCTCAAGGTTCAGCTCTTAGACCTCTACTGTTTAGCTCACATAACTATGATGTTTTTGAGTAGTGTGCAGGAATGGGAATACAGATGTACAGTGCTGTAATGTGGCACTCTGATATTGCTCTTATTCTCCCGCATGATAAATTGTAGTAAACAATAGTAAAATTCTCGTGCAACTGATGTGTTTCCTTGAAGAGCTGGGAGGCTGTTAGCTTTTTGTGTAAAACCAACTATAGTTTTATTTCATAGGAGTAGGGTTGCAAAGGGGTAGGAAATTTCCAGTAAATGTCCGGAAACTTTCCAGAAACTTTCCATGGGAAGTTAAGCCGGGCAATTTGGGAAATATTCCAAATTGGAAACTTTCTATGGGTATTATTAGGAATTCATGGAAATTATTGGACATTTATGGGAATTACAGTATTTTCTGGACTATAAGCTGCTACTTTTTTCCGACAATTTGAACTTAAACACCGGTGTGGCTCATGTATTGGCGGCACGAAGCTCATTGGCTTTTTACAAGCTAGCAAGCTCCGTGCCGCCGATACATTTAGCGTCGTCACATCAGACCCGGTCAGAGTGGACCACATGAAACTGTTCAAATAAATTCAATAGTGGCTTATAGACAGGTGCGCACAATTGTCCGGAAAATACGGTAATTCCAGCTGAACAATGTTGCCACACTCACCCCACATACACATTGAGCAGTAAGGATTGCAAAGGGATACAACAGAACAAAACACTACAAAATGTGGATGAGGAGTCAAATCAACGAGAACAGAAGTCATACATCAGCCTTTTCTTTCCTGCACTGGTGCAGTAGATTCACATGCTGAAATAACACAATCCCACAGTAAACACCACAAAGGTGTGGTTTCAGGATTAAATTTAACATGTTGGAAAATAGATGGCCCCATGTCTTGGCAAATTTGTTTAATTTTATTCAGTTAATATGAAATATTTTGACCCACACAGCAGTTGCAGGGGTTTCCTGAGGAGGGAGTAAGAATGGTGTAAGTTGAACATTGTGAATGCATCGGCCGTCTCTACATGTGCATGAAACTTGCTCCCGCTGTGCATACTCCCTCCGCAATGAGCACAGTGTGGGGTACAGCACTGTCGGTCACGCTTGTGTCCTTGCCAAAATGTAGGGAGCTGTAGAGTTTGCTGATCATGATTAACGTCCTCCGTTCATGGTTACGGGTTGTCTAAATTGAAATCGAAATTTTACAAGATGCACGGTCTGTGAGTTTGTTGGTGTTTTTTGCAGGTAGACAGTTGGTAGAAAGGAGGACGGCTGGTAGGGACAGAGGCTTTATGCAGCACAACCATTGAGCTCTTGATGTTCACTCATTTCGTCTGAGCTCCAGCTCACTTGTGCCACTGTAGTTTGTTTCAGTGACCTCTGGAAACTTTTCAACATCTGTTCTTTGACCACAATTTAAAGTCATATAATGCTAAACACTAGGGATGAGCCGGATACTCGGTTCAAACGAGTACTTGATAATGCATTTTTGCCGAGGCCAAGCAGGGCACGAGTATTTTTTATTGTTATCCGTATCTGTGTTAAATGAAAATCCTCATTGGGTAACTAACTGCTGTCTTCACTCTTCACGTTCTGTGATTGGCCAGTCACACACAGCGCACCCTCTCCCTACACCAACATGCTGCAGCTAGGAGGTACCCCTTTTCCACCGAATGGGTTCCAGTTAGTGATGGGCACGGCAGTTCTTTTAGATGTACTGAATCACTAGAATCAGTTCACTAGAAAGATTCGTTCACCAAATCACCAAATCATTCAGTGCTTGTGTCTGTAAGTGATATACGGCTGAACGGATCAGGTTTCAGTTCAGTTCATAACTTCCAGGACCGGGAGACGAGAGTGTTGTGACTGTGTTGCTTTGACAAACAAATTTGTAAATATAAAACTCGTTTATAAATCATGATGTTTTAAGGGTCCTCTCCTCCCTGCAAAGGTGCAAACCTTTCTGTTATTAGTCGTCGATGAGAAAATTCAGCGTGAGCTGGACGGCACGGTCAGAAACGAAAGAATCCCATAAAAGATGATGTCATGAATGACGGCCAGCTACACGGAGGAGGGACTATCCTCGGCAATGTAAATGCAACCGAGGGGGCCGATCCCGAGTGATCCGAGGCGAAGCGAAGCGAGTAGGTACCAGTGTAAATGCGCCATTATGGTGACGCGGCCCCAACTTGGCTCCTTGCCAGCAGAAAAGCAAACCAGTTCATAGGAGAAACGGGATCTGAACCAACTAACCACGAGCTCTAGCACCAGCATGGGCCTATCACCTGTTTTGTTTGGTGGAAAAGGGGGACGGTGAACCCCGGTCTTTTTTTTTTTTGTCCTCCACACACCTGTCCTCAGGGACAGTGCAGACAGTGCAGTTCCTTCACTATTGTGATGTAAAAACATTGGTTTGAATCTCAATTTTGAGGCTGTTCTAATAGTTTTCACTTAAAATAATGTACAGATTTAAATCCCACCCATATCCGGTCAAACCACGCCCACTTCTGGTTTAGGCCCCGCCCCCCTGCGAGTACGGATACAGATACAGATAATGTGAATGGGTAAACAGATACAGATACAGATAGTGCTGTACTCGCTCATCCCTACTAAATACAGTAGTTATGGATTAACAGAGTAAAGGTTATAAGGTTATGAGGAGGTTCTTTCAATTCAGTTCAACTCAGTTCAACTTTATTTACAGAGCACTTTAAAAAGACAGCATAGTCAACCAAAGTGCTGTACACAAGCATAATTCAATTCAATTCAACATCAGTCAATCAGTTAATTAATCAATATATCAAACACTTCTAGTATTGCAAAGTTCTGACCTTGCAACGCCATCAAAGTCAGTCTTTCAAGCAAACCTAAAGTGTAAAACAGCAACAAAGATAAAAGATCAATTAATCTTTTGAAAATTAACTTTAGCTCACTGAATACCTCATAACTACAGGCTGTCATATGTCCTCCTGCAGTGTTCACACTGTTTCTGCTGATTCAGCGCGACGGGTGCATTTAAATTAAATCCTGCATGTTGGTAGCAATCATTGAACGTGCAAAAGAAAACGATGTTCAGGGCCGACCATTCCAGTCCTGCTCCCGGGGAACAATTACGAAATAATGGACCTGTTTAAATAAAGCATGACTGTTTTATTTCCCTACATGGAGGTCCAACTGCTGCAAAGGCCTGACCGTGCAGACAGCCACTGAAGTGTTATGGAAAAACACTGAATACTATAATCACTGTGAATTTAAAAGGTTAGAGACTGTTTACTGAGTAATGTAAAATCCTTCCAGTGTAATCTGCTAAAATCCCCACATTTAAAAAAAAAAAACAACAAAAACACACACATGAACATGAACTACATGACCCCTGAGACTTTTGTGGTCTTAAAAATACAAACAAAACAATCTGAGGATGAAGGACAGAATTAAGTACAACATGAGAAGAAACAATGCAAAGTTCTTTTGAGAGGTGGGATGTTTGTGGAGAGTAGGTTTAATTGAACAGTAAAGGTTGATTTCTGATGTCAAAACCAGGGTCAGGTGTGGAAGTTGACAATATCTAAGAGCAAGTGGGAAAATACAGAAGAAGACACATTAAAAGCAGAACAACAACCATGCTGCTTGAAAGAGAAATGCAGCAAGTCCTTGAAAAGTGGAGTCTGTGTCATGTGTATCACAGAAACATGAATCTGAAATATTGAGTCTGAACGTGGAAACAAACCCTGTCAGTCACAGAGTGATGTGTGTGATCCCAGTGATGAGCTCTGCTGTCAGTGTCGGCCAGGAAATCGCTTTAATCTGCCTGTTTTCTGCTGAAAGAAACTGACTGGACTGACTCTTGCTGCAGGTTAGAGCTGATACACCTGGACTCTACTGCCACCTACAGGACAGAGACGTGAATGCAACAATAGTTTCATGTCCTGAGGGGGATTCAGGTCCTTGACTTAGGAAAAGAAGCAGAGGTAAATGTACTTAGTGTCTCCTGTGGCTTTACATCAGGGGTGGGCAATCCTGGTCCTCGAGGGCCGCTATCCTGCATGTTTTAGATGTTTACCTCTTCCAACACACCTGATTCAAATGATCACCTCATCATCAAGCTCTGCAGAAGCCTGATAAGGATCCTGATCATTTGAATCAGGTGTGTTGGAACAGGGACACATCTAAAACATGCAGGATTGCGGCCCTCGAGGACCAGGATTGCCCACCCCTGCTCTACATGATACATAAACTATATGAATTATTTTTATTAAGTTGATACATTATGTTTAGGACTGGGATCAGTGTTATTTTAATTGTAGATTAATCTGCCGAATATTATTTTCTTGTGTTTTGCAATTAGATTCCACTAGCTTAATTTTACTTCTTTTTTTTTAATTTACTTTTTAATAAGTTATGTTGATATCATACGACCATGTTTAAAGGAATCATTTTTAAAAAGAAGACATTTGTAAATATAATTTCCTTTCAAAAATGTGTTTTCTTTTATTTATTTTTTGGTAAAGATTAAACCCCCCCCCCAAAAAAATCAGTCATAAAACTCAAAATTTCCTCAATCCAACAATATTTGTCCAATTGTAGTGTGATCATTTGGGTCACTTTTGCCCAAAATACTAATTAAAACCCTCCTTTCAGAAAGGGACATTTTTCCAATTTTTTATAACAATAGATGTGACTGATTAATCAGATGCATTAGTTGTTGTTGCTGCTTTTCATTAGCATTAATTTTGTTGGATTAAACATTAATCATCAGTGTTAGTTGTGTTAGTGTTTCTTTCTCTGGAGGTTGTCAGGTCAACACTGTTCACTTGGATGGAGAAATCACAGGTCGACATTTCCAAGTGTTGGGTGAGCCAGTGTTGTGACTGATATAACAGTGTTCCCAGGTTAGTTAGGGGGTCCAAATCTTTAATAAAAGAAATATTGTCTGTCAGTCGGTCAGTTATCTTTTGTACCGCTTCTTCTAATTTGGGTCGCAGGGTCTGCTGGAGCATATCCCACCTACTTTCTTTCTTTTTACAGTCATGCATAGGTTTATAGCATCGTGAAATCGGCCATGATGGGGGAATTCCCTGTATGAGCTCTTTATTTTCGAACATCTCCATGGATCATTAGTTTGTCATAATCTATCTTCCAAATTGTATTTTGACTGTGGGTTTTCTTTTCCTTTAAGCTTTGATCGGACCTCTTTTTGTAAAGTCATTTCATTACATCCTCTTTGTCTACAGTAATTTAATGGCACCAACCGTAGCATTACCACCACCGATATTCTCTCAGGGTTAGTGGTCAAAAACAGGCATCAATTATCTTTTACTTTTGCTGATTTTTATGACATTGCATTAAAAATTATATGGAAAACAGCTAGTCTGTGCAATACTGGTCTGCAGAAATGGGTTAGTAAGTCCCTTACTGGCTCAGAGCGATAACATCTAGCCAGCAGCCAAGCTTTTTTCAAAATCGGCTTATGATTAAGAGAGATAACTAGAAAAAAACCCCCAAAAAACAAGAAATTTAACTAGAAATACTGTATTATTTGAGAAAATATTATGTTTTTCAGAGTGTCTAATAACATTTACATTTCTCCTCTTTCATTCTCATGGTATCAAAAATAAAGTATTAATAGATCAAATATTAATGAAGTAATTAAGCCAAAGGATGTATGCACAAACTGTAAAAGTTTTAGTAGCAAAATTACCAATATATTATCAAAACTCATGACTAATCTCTGACCAAACTCAAAGCAACATTCCACCTGAAATTGTAAACCCTCAGTGTCCACAGAAGTTATTTTTTATACTTTCATAAAGCAGGAACATAGAATTTGAAAGAAGAAACAACAGACAAATGCATTTCTTTCTTCTTCAGTTTTATTTTTATTTTTTTATCTTTTTTTTACAATTCAGATACAGCAGCTCTGTTTTGTATCAAAAGAAGTCACGTTTGAGCAATTTAAACAAAGATAACTGACGGTCCCAAGTCCGACACACTGATACAGGCGCAGGCTGGGTAATAATAACATATCTTTATACTATGATATTTTAGAATCATAGTAACATTTTATCACTTAAAGGAAAATTCTGATTTTCTACAACAAATTCCCTGGTTTAAATATTCCCCAAATTGCTCTAAAATTTTGTTTGTTGATTAATTTAAACTGCCGCACAGTTTTGATTGGTTCAAAGGTCGAATGTAAAAGATATCATTATGTAAATGTTACGTTGTTAAAAGACAGAGTTTTCCTTTAATGTGTTACCCTGTGAAGAAACATACAATGTGGCATAGTTGGTAAAATCCAGACCCTACTAACAAAAGGTAACCGAGCACCACACGCATATTAAAAACACAAAAACGCTCTCTGTTACTAAACTAAACCTAAACAAGAGCTGTGCATATCAAACCAGATATCGTACATTATGATGCATATAAACCAACAGATAAAAATGTAGCAGTATTTTCCTGTGGTCTGTACACAACAATAATCAATAAAGTTACTTACAGAACAAACAAGAATGTGGTGAGATGGTGGAGAAAACAAGGTGTCATCAGCGTACGACATTACATGACGGGTCGAGACAAAAATAGTAAGCTGATATCACAGAGGGCTTAAAAGATAAATTAATTCTAATGAATAAATTAGAATCTGCATTGACATGCCATATTTTTTTTAAACTATACACAATAAACAAAGATTAAAAATACAACATTTACATTATTGCTTGACATTCAGTTATGGCTAAAATTATGTTTATTTGCCAGAAATACTGATTGTTATTGAGCTTTGGACCTTGAGAGTGAGAAAACATAACAGTAAGGATGTCATTGATTAATATTAGTCCAGAAAAAAAACAATAGTCCAAGTTACAGATAAATTCAGGTTGTAGTAGGTGGTAGTCAAAAACAACCCATAAACTGATACAAACGTGAATGTAATGTGAAAATATTGTACTTAAAATAAAGGTTATACTCTACAAACTTGTACATTTCAAAAAAATAAAAATCCAGTTTGAACAGACAGCTGGACACCTTGTCCTTTCTGTTCTGAGCTACAACAAAGTGAGACTTTAAAAATAAATAAAAGCAAAGTAAAAGCCAAAAGCTTCAGTTTCACTTCCTAAATCTCAATTTTTATTGAATCCCCACATTTCAAGTGACATGTCCACAAAGACCCAGCAAAAAAAAAAAAAAAATGCTCAAGTTTAAGCAACTTGATCAAATTGGGTCAATAACAATGATTTACATGTCCACACTTTTTTTCCCCGTCACGTGATTGTGATCGTATTTATATAAAATGCTGCATTTTCACTAAATTATAGTGCAAGAACAAGCAATGCATAGGATTCTACAATACTGATTTATTTTACAGGTCCTTTATTTTCTTGGTAATTTTCTCAAAAAAGCTGGTATTTTTAGTTTTAAATTACTAGGGCCCTGACAAGAAACACTATTTTATATTTAGGGAAATGGTAAAATGTTCTTGGTCATTAGTCCATTTTAGGAAACTGGCAGATACACAGTATTTACACCAGGTTATGCATAGTTTTTCACTTATCTGATACATCATTTCAAACTCAGCTACATAATAGAGCACTGATAATATCCTTGTTTACAGCTGAATACCAACTAATTTTAGGAAATTATCAGAACATTACCTGAACTATAATGGACATGTAAAACACCAGTTTTCTTTACAATTTTAATTTGGTGGAAACTGCAGGCTAATAAGACAGAAATTATTAGGACTTTCTTGGAAATATTACCATTATCGACACTTAAATACCAGCATTTTTTTTTGAGGAAATGATCTGACAATTTGCCAAAAAATAAGGAATCTGTAAAATACTCAGTCACCATTTACAATAAAGTCTAGTAGCACAGAGGAAAATAATTATAAATTGGAAATTGCATGCTGTGATATTCTGCATGTCACAGTCATATCACTAGTTATAGTTTGTCACACTCAGCCAGTGAACACAGTGGTGTCATGTTGTCTGGGACTTTGTCATAGTCATAAAGTGTGTTTCCACCACAAGAAAAAAGACATTTTTACTCCCACTAATGTTGCTGGTCAGGGAGGAGTTGTTGGTTTTTTTTTTTCTAAAACGCTCTTTCTCGCAGGAACTCACTGCATAATTGCTGGTCTGTTTAGGAAACCCAAACTACAGTCACTTCCAGAGATTTTACAACTGATGGACTAATGTCTGAGTCCAGGCTTTGTTGTGCTTTTGATACATCAGCGCACTAATTTGTTAGAATGTCTACGTTGTTATAAAATGTAACTTTTGATGGAAAAAGCTTAGAGATGACACATTACGAAGAGAAACTTTGTGTTGATTGGCGTGCAGGTTTGGAGATTAAAAGTTGTGGGAACGTGACAGGCATCAAACACACAGCAATCACAGGAGGTGCAGGATGTGGTGTTTTTGAAGTTAAAAGTCAGGATGTAAAAATGACAGTGCAGTGGATGATGGAAAAATGTGGCTCCTCCCAGCAGTCTATGGTCCGGATGAAAAAAATGTGTTTAGACATGTAGCTTAGGCAGCAGACTCACTATAGTGCAAAACATTTTCACCCCTTCACTGCATAGTTTGTCTTTGAGGCAGGGTTTTTATTGCTCTTAAACTGTGTATATTGCTTTTTATTACACTGAATCTGAGATGAATCAGTGACTTTTGTTTTCTGCTCAGATGTTTTCACAAGGACAAAAATGCAAAATCTGATAATTATCTATCAGCCAAAAATGTTGTTTTGCTTTCTGAATGTAAGGAGTGTGTGTGACTAGTTCAAATATGATTGCTTTAGTATTTGTTCATCTTGTGCCCTTTGACCTGAGTGGAGAGCTGCTGCATATACTTACTATACACTGACAGATCAATCAACTGATCATTTTTTGCAGTGTTTTAGAGAAACAGGCATCACTTCAGCATCACAGCCACTAGATGGTGCTAGAGATTCACGGCTGTTCACCTGATGCGGTGTCGTTCAGGTGCTGATGCAGGTGTTCTCAGTGTTATCAGATACAGGACCGATGAGGACGAGGCTGCTGGGAGGATAAGGAGTTTGCTGTGCTGTGTAATATGTCTACAAAGTGATTTATTTGTTCAGTTTTCAGTGTGTAGAACTGATGTGAATTGACAGGATTTTACTGAGCAGCTGCTTCAGTGTTTTTGTTTGCTCTAAATAAAGCTCATGTTTTATAGAAAGTAAAAGGAAAGATTTTTGAGATATACACAACATAGACTAAAACATTGACCAATGAGCTGCATGGATTATTCTTCAGATGTTTTCACTGACCTCTGGGAACAGGAATTTTTTTTTGCAACCGTTTTAATCTTTTCATAATTATTAATCAATTGAACACAAGGTGGACGAGGTGATATTTTATAGTGATCATTTGTGCTTGAACAGTAACCTGCAGTGGTTGTGGACATGGTTGTGGTCAAGTGAGATCATACACCTTCCTCATATATATGTGGATATGTGAAGCCAATCAGGATGGAGAAATTAACATAGTCAGCAACAATGACTGAAAGAACAAGCAAAAAAATCATGGGTGGGGAGTCATCAGACAGTTGATGACAGAGAAACTTCTCTTGAATTTTTTCAGGTCCACATTAATACAAAGCTCATACTCTACATGTACATAGAGACTTACTGGTGTTTGTATTACTACTTCCTTTATCCAGATGGTTGCAGCTGTTGTTCTGTATCTACATGGCTTCAGATGCTCATCTGAAGGTAAAATGTTTTTGTATGTTTTTGTATTTTACTCATGGACTATATAAGAGATGGATGTAATCACTGTGATATTACCTGTTGGCCATGTTGGGTTTTTTTGGAGCCAGAAGTGACCATATTTGGATATGAGGGGAGGAGTGAGGAGGCGGATCTGACCCTTGAACCTGAGGACACCGTCCAATATGTATGTGACTCCAGTTCACTGGTAAATGAGCCTCCAAACCAAATGTACATCATTGGAGTCCAGACCTGTCAATTAAAGTGACCACACTCCCTAAATCTTCCTCTTTCTGAAACCTAATATCAACTTAATGATGCAATGATTTTCAGATGGACCACATCACTGAGAAGAAGAGGTGACTTTCACTAATGACATCTGACTGACTTGTGGAAGAAATGTATTGACTGAATATTTCATGATTGAAAATGACAAATTCTGAATTGAAGTTTTAGTTAGCATCTAGTGGCCATCTGTGGTATTGTATTGTAAGTACTCGTGAGACCTGGACCTCTGACCATGTTTTATATACAGCATATAATTTTACTTTTGATTTTATTTTTAGAAGGGTATACACCTTTTCATAGCACTATGTTTTTGTGATAACTTCATTTCCTTGACAAAGTATTTTTTATATACAAAACATATTAAAAACTTTTAAAATATGATACTTAAACTAAATGCTCAGTTGATAAATTAAGCAGTTGCTTGACAGATTTTTATTTATTTTTGGTGTTTGTGGTTTGACACCATCCCTGTACATTTATCATGGCATCTAAGAAGAGTGCTCCAGTCGGTCCATCTGCTCCTCACTCCAATTACATTACATACATAAACAACTACGTCATTTACTTGTGTTATTTTACATTAAATGATGTGTATTTGGGGTTAAAGTGTTTTGAACTGGGTATTTTTGAGGATCTGGGAACAGATTAATTCATGTATACTTTCACTTCACCTCCTGGAACGGTTCAAGTTCCTACTTGGTGTAACACTTGTTACTGAGTATCATTGCAACTCGGACTCTGAGTATTTTTAACAGTTGCTACTTTTACGTAAATAGAAAACCCAAATATTTCTTCCAACACTGCAGATACATATTTTACAAAAGGTGATTTGGGAAGTGTGGTGGACAGACACCTACTGGTGGTTACATGTAGGTTTGCTGCTGAGACTAAATACCCACAGTAAACTGAAACATAACATCACAGATTTCTTTGTAACTCAAGTCAAGATTCTGTCCAAATGTGGCATAAATTTAAACCAAATTTAAGTAAAATCAAGAAACCGTAAAAGAAAAGTGGAATTTATTTTTTCTGCTTTAATATTCAAGTGATGCTGATTCAGGGCAACTGGACTTTAGTGAAGAGTCGAGAAGGCATTTAGCCTCCAATAGGTGTCTATCTTGAAGAATCTTCCTCTCAAGTCCAGTTGCCCTGACTCATCATCACTTGGACGCCCGTGACCTGGATGACTGAGTCTTCACAGACATCCTGCATTCATGTGAGGAGCAGTTTCCCCTTCGCTCCACAAACATCTCAGACAGGTGTATAAACAATATTTGACAATATTTTCCACTTTGTACAAATTTTAAATGTTCATGTAAACAGGTGGATAGAAACGCACCTTCAGACTGCTGAAGCCTCAGATTAGCTTCAGGTCAAACATGGAGGAATAATTCCAGCCACCAGTAACTTCTTTGTATTCATGACAAACGAGTGTTGTTTGTATTTGAAGGGCAGCGGCATGAGACGATTGTTTCTAGCCTGTATTCACCGGGTGTCAGCTGCTTGTGCTGCAGGTCGTCCCTGTGTCGCTGTGTTTCTTGTACCAGGATTTCTGGGGAGTGTTGCTGAAGCCAAAAAAAGTAGAAGTGCCGTAACTGAAGAGGAGAGAGAAAAACAAAACAGGTCTCAGAGTGAAAGTAGTTTCCACTGTCAGAGGTGAATCTGGTCCAGGATCCTGGAAACACGATGTGTGTTATTGAAGGTGGAGAGAAACCACCGGACTCCTCGCGGCGTCCAAACTCAGAGGTGAAGACAAGTCCTAATCTCTTTGTTTTTGCTTCACTCAGATGTCCAGGAGAGTTTCTGCGACCACTCAGTACCCCGCTCTGTATCTGTGGTAACCGGGGCTCGGTCCATCAGGATCCGGCAGCCCGGCGCCGGTCGGCTCGGTGGAGCGTCGCTGGCGTTCATTCGCTGGTCTGCAGGGTGAGTTCTAGGTCAGCACCGAACAGCTCCTTATAGAGAGGAGGGAAGTGTGACCGCACGATGTCGGGGTAAATGGCTCGAAACGCCGACAGCTTCTCCGTGTGACGACTGCACAGCGAACGCAACGCCGACACCTTACATCTGAGCTGAGGACGGGAGGAGGGGGAGGAGGAGAGTGTAGGAGGGAATGAGAAGAAAGGGGAGAAAAGAGTGAGGAGTGGAGGGGAGGGAGGAAAGAGAAGAGAAGTGAAAGATGAGAGCAAAGAAGATGAAGAAGGAGATGTTGAGATGAAGAGAAGGAGAAAAGAGTGAGGACCCAGGAAAGAGGACAGGAGGTCAACAGTGGGAGACAAGGAGAAAACCAGAAGAAAGAGGGGGTGAAAGAGGAGTGGACAGAATTAAAGGGAAGACAAATGGAGATGAGACAAGGAAGAGGAGGGCACAAGATGAAGAAGGAGGAGGAGGGAACAGGAGGAAGAAATAGACGGAGAAACCAAGAAAAAGAAATATGAGAGGAGGAGATCAGATGAAGATGTAAGACATGGGGCGGGGACAAGAGGACATGGGAGTGGAGAAGGAGGAGGAGATGAAAGGAGGAACCAAGATGGAGTAAGAGGAGGAGAAAAAAGGAGACAATTGTGGAGAGGAGAAGCAGAAAAAAGAGGAGGAGAAGGGAGGAGGGAGAGAAGGGAAGATGAAGAAACAAGAATAGGAGAAGAGAGAAGATGATGGAAGGAGAGCAGAGAGAGTGAGAAGAAGTGAGAGAAGATGGAGATTAAAAGAAGAAGAGGAGAAAAAGATGAGAGGAGAAATGGAGGAAAGTAAAGGGGAGGAAAGGTAGGACAGAAAAAGTGGAGGAAAGGAGGAAACAAAGAAGAAAAGGAAGGAGAAGGAAAGAGTGAAGGAGGGAGAGAGGAAGAGGAGAGAAAACAAGTGAAGAGGAGGGAAGAAGAGGAGAAAGTTAGTATAAACCCATTGATGCAGCTATTTGAAACACTGTGGTCCCAGTAAAATCTACTTCACCCTGAAATAACTCAGATTTAACATCTAATCAACTCCACTGCAGAGAGAGGTCAACAGACACTTATTACTGTAACTGCTGCCTTAACATCAGCTGAACAAGAGTATTTAAAGGGGGGGTATTATGCAAAATTGACTTTTTCAAGCTTTCTATCATGTTATTATGTCATTCCCTCACTAAAAACATGCCTGAAGTGTTTCTTTAGCCCATTCACGTATGTTTGAGTAATCTTTAGAAACTCTCATGGCAGCCATTGTGGAAGCTGTTTTGCCTCGTTCCTCCTAGGTACACCCATTCCTCCTTGCAACGCCCCCGACCTTTCGTCACCTGCCGAGCCACCAACCACTGCTCCCGTCTCAGCAGAGCTCCCCTCCCCCACGTAAACAAACACACAGCGGTAGCAGCAATTAGCAAACACCTGGTGGACTGCGCGTCATGGAGCTCCCATTTCTGATTACTTTTCAGACAACATTTCATAATGCCTTCGTGGTTCATTTCACCGCAACA
>OOFC01002175.1:2693-17895 GCA_900323345.1 Pseudochromis fuscus | reverse complement strand
ACGACATTAAGAGATGAGGACGGAGAAAGTATGAGCAAATGACTCACTCTCTCACATAAGGGATATTTGAAAAACACACAGCGATACAAACACACACACTCACACCAAATATACACACTCTGCCTAATGGCTTTGACCAATACATAGAAAGGAAGCTGGGTGCTGGACAGGGCTGACTAGACACTGAGTGGCTAACAAATGTTAAATCATGCAGGCAGAGGCTCTCTCTCTCTTTCTCCCTCACACACACACACACACACGCACTCACACACACACACACATGCACAGTGCCGTGCTGAGCCTGACTCTGAGGCAGCTGGAGCCAGAGAGCTGAAGGTTGTCAGGAGACATGGCGAAGCATGTGTGTGTTTCTCACACAAAAGAGCCCCCTAATTGTTTGGGATTCATTAATGCAGCAGCTTTTCAATTGCAACCCAAGCTGTCAGGAAAAAAAATCCTTGTAGCTGGGAGAGAGGTGTATTCACACCGGCTGCAAAATAACTGTATAATTAATACTGGAGGAAACTCATTTTTCATGGTAAAGAAATGAGGAGGATTCTGAATGCTATCGAGACATGAAGGTGACCATATTTGGCGTCTTTTTGTGGTTACATGAAAACTGTTTGCATTGTGTGTTGGTATTTTTTTCTGTTTTTGAGAGACAGAAGATTGACACAAGGGAGAAAAAGTGTTTCTTACCAGAGGTGCTGAGGGTGGATCCCAGTGCCGAGGGGCTCGGGGCCAGGCTGCTCTTAGAGTGGGGAGCAGGCGATGACGAAGAGGAAGAAGAAGAGGAGGAGGAGGAGGAGGAGGAGGAGGAAGAAGAGGCCGCAGGGGAGGAGGTGCGAGCAGCAGACAGGGTGGGCGCAGGGGAGGCCAGCCGCTCTCCAGACTCCATATCTGTCAAACACAATCCAATCAGCAGGGTTACAATAGCAAAGCACACCCACCCGTACACTCACAAACACACACTCTTAAACACATACACACAAATGCATACTGTCACACTCACATAACATGTTCAAGCACACACATGCACAAAGACACACACACACACACACACACACACACACCTCCTGACACTTTTCCTTTCACATCTCACTTCCCCTGAACAATATTTCTATTTAGCCATGCTCACTGGCTCCCAGCCTCTATTGATTCAATACGGGGTAGGAAGGAGGATGACATGTTTAAGGACTCTGATAACGGACAACAAAACCGGTTTTACATTTTGATGCAGGAAAATACCAGTGGTGAGGGTGTGCTCCTCAACAGGACTGCCACTTTTACCCAGGACTGACTCGGCTGAGGTTACAGTGGGATGTTCGGAAAGACAGAGGTTAGCAAAAAACTCAAACATAAAATAGACAAATTACACACTTGTCACTTTTCTGTGCCAGTCTCAGTCCCCCAGACATAGAGTGGCACACATGTGCAGACACACACACACACACACACACACACACACCTGTGTTTTGCAACCAAGATCCCTTTACACCTCCTTGATGAAGAAAGTAATTCAAATTTAAGAGCTCTTTGAGGCCTTTAAAGACGGCGGGGCTCCCAGAGTCCTTTCAGTTGGAACTAGAACTAAATGGATAGGCTTTTAGATGATAGATGCATTAACCAACACACTGGCTTTCCATTATCAGTCTCACAGAGTCACCACGCCAGCCATTATCAACCAACCAACAACATAAACCCTCACAAGAAACATTTGGCCATTCGGCAGCCAAATATTTTACTTACATTATTCAGCTTTAATCCCCTTTTGCTTACAACTGAGAACACAATGTGGCTATGTCCACACAGCCGCTGACTTGTGGAGCCAAATAAATACAAAACAGTTTCAAAACACATGAATTTGTACACACACACATTACAACCCAGCCCCCCCCTGCAGACAGACACACACACACACACACACACACACACAAAATCACCTCCCCTGTCTATCACATCAACCTGACTCTTTTTCTCTCTTCTCCTTTTCCATATCCCTCTGCCTGACACTAATCCAGGACTGAAAATCCCCTTCAAAAGCACAGTTTGCAGATTGTGTTTTACAGGCAGGCTTTGTTATTGTGTCATTACACATAAACAGTCTCTGCCTCCATCTCTCTTTCCTTCTCCCTCTCCTGCCACCCCTCGCCCACCCTCCCTCCCTCTCTCCTCTGCAGTGGGAGCAGAGCCACTGATTAAATCTCTGAGACAAAAGCTGCTATCCTCTGAATATCAAGTATCAGCCTTTCGCCAGGAGCAACACTGACAAGAGAGAGGGAGAGAGGGAGAGCGAGAGGCGAGGATGACAAGAAAACCTGCTGCAGTCCACGGGGAGGAGGCTGGTGTGCCATCGGACTTGGGCAGCCATGACTGCCATTGCTGCAGTGAAAAAGATGGTGGTTGTGTAATTATGAGCAAGGTCAAAGGTCCTTCGAATGGAGCCTCATGCAAGGTGACAGGATGTGGGTTAAAGAGCCAAATTATCCACCTTAATAGCAAGTAAATGAATGTTACATATTAGTTACAAGAATAAATTTCTGCTTGAGTGAAGACGGGGAGTTTTAATGTAATCTTAACCAAAAACTGTTACCTCTCTGCCACACTTTGTTGCACGAATGGCTGTCACACTCCATGCCCCTTCACTGTGGCTGTCACCTTTTAAATGTCAGGGTTAGGGTGAATATAAAAACACGAAAAAAGGATCCCTCCACAAGATGTTCGTTTAAAAAAAAAAGAGGAAAAAAAGTGATTTTTCCATAGTTGCTCCTGACAAAAAATGTAAGTATCATTAGAAGTGTGATGAAAATGGAGAAGAGCTGTGGCCCTTCATAATTATCATAATGCACATGAAAACAAAAGGCTTGTGTCTCAGAGGACGAGCAAGCTTATGTGGTGTCAGCTGGTAAGTGAAGCGGATCATTCCCTACCTTTTCAGAGGGAAGGAAAAAACACAGAAAGAGGGAGAGAGCAAGAGAGAGAGAAAGCGAAAGAGAGAGAGATTGAGAAGGAAAAAAAGGATAAGCATGACAATATACTCTGATTTTGTTGTGGAAAAAAAGGCAGAAGAAAGGAAAAGAGTGGAGAAGATGAAGGACAGGCTGTAAACCATTCCTGTCGTTTCTCAATATCTGCACTTAATGCCTCGCCTTGTCAAAACGTGATGATGTGAACAGAATTGATTTCCCCCCTAACAAACAACAAAAAAGCAATCCCTCCTTTGCAGAGGTGTAAAGCAGAGCTACCCTCCCCCTCATCTCCTCTCATCTCTCACAATCTCTCAAAGGGCCTCTTTCTGGGATGAGAGACGAAGAGAGAAAGGACAGCGGGGGGAAAAAAACCACTGCGAGGCAAGTCCATCTTCCTCCGACAACTACAAACTGATCACTTAGTGCAATTAAATCTAATAACAATAATAAGATTGAGCTCAGCAATGTACCACCAAATGCACAGCCACAACAATGATTGCAACAATAATGGAGCGCCAAGGTATTTAAGGATCCAATCCTGACTTAATTATGAGAAATTAAAATGGATTTAGCATCAGAATTAGCTTGATTTTATAGGTAATTAACGGCACACCACAGTGGCGGTATAAGGCAAGCGTTATAATCTCCGTGAACGGCTAAATCAATTTGACTTGAACAACACCAACCAATCAACACAGAACGCTGCAACCAGAAACAGCAGGTCTCGCAGATGCAAGGAGAGGGAGAATTTATGCTAATGGGTGAACTATGATTTATAAGATGTGTTCCAGCGCCGGATTCACAGTCACGTCCACAAATACAACACAGCACCCAGCTGTCAACGCATTCAGCTAATAGTGGCTCGATGCAACGGCCCTTCAGGAGATAGTGTAGCTATAAACAGCTCTGCGGTTTTATGATTGCATGTGGCCTTCATATAGGAGCCTTCACATGTCAGTATCATCTGAAAGGAGGGCAGAATAGCATAAAGGAGAGATAGAGTACGTGCATTCAGCGGTGTTGTAATGGCCTGCGCTGCTCGGTATGTGGCCTTACATCATGCATTTGTTTTGCCGTGTTGTGCGTCTGCGTTGCACGTATGTGATGGCACTTGGTTATGCATGCAGCGGTTTTTACAAAAGGCTGCCAATACATGTGCCTATAGACGTGTTTGTGTGCATGTGCTTGTGTGTGTCACGGCCTCAAACTATTCAACCTCCTGCGTGTCTCACTCCTGCCCCTTTTCTCCTCACCCCTTCAACACACACACACACACACACACACAGACAAAAAGCACACACACGTACACACAGTAACAGATGGCTGATACTAACTGAGATAATCCGCCAACAGAGTCATCAGCATGGATCAGTGGTAATCAGAGTGTGGACACAATGTCTCTTCTCCAGCCGTAATGGAAGGAGCGCCTGGCGCAAGAGAAGGGAAATGCATTATTCCCCATGATGCCCTGACCCCATTCAAAGACACACGGTGGCTCCCAGCTCTCTTTCTTTTTTCTCTTCGCTGCAGACGACAAAGACTGTATCATCGCTGCTTCTGCAACATTCACTCTCTCCTCTGGATCTCTTACTCCCTGCCTTTTATTGTGATCTGCAACTGTGTCAAACACAGACCTCTATTTAGCTATGTCCTGCTCCGAGCAGCTAACAAGAGAAATGTCAACATAGCAAGTGTGTCACGATGAAGGTTGCGGATAACAAAAAAGAACTGCAATGAGTAATCATCATTGGCGTATGGGAGTCATTGCGTTTCTACAGTTATTTCTGTATTTCTCAGAATAAACATAATGCCTCTTGTTTTTTCTTTTTACAAAGTCATTTCCTTTAAATAATGAAGGTCTTTCTGAGAATTGATAATACTTGTCTAATATCTAGACTCTCCTCTGGTTACCTGGTGACAGACTGTCAGTCAGTTCTCATGAATCACTCATCACTGAAAAGCACAGCACACACACACAGAGGAGTGCTTTCTGTTGCACTTGTGTTTGTGTAAGTGAGATCATTAACACTGCCTCTGAATCAGCATGAACATCTTTTTATTTCTGACCTTGTATAGCTGTTGCTCAGGCACACTGTTTGAACTTCTCATCTCCCTTTGTATTTGTATATGTTCGTGTGGGTGTATGTTTTTGTAGGCACGACATGTGCATATGGATGTGGATGTTTGTACTTTGCATGCATGTTGGCAATGAACACTAACTGAGCAAGCTCATCTTGCTTAGAGCAGAGAGCACGCACAAGCTTGCTTGACCCCTTTTCTCCTCCCTCCACCCCCCCTCCTCCCCGCACGCACACCGTCAGCCAGGAAATGACATAACCAGGCGTCTTGGCAAAAATTAAGTGACAACCTTTGTCCAGTGTCAAACATCAACCCAGAGAACATTTAAAGAGACAGCGTGTACTCACTGCATGTTATCATGCTACACCAGTGGTTGCATGACTTTATTAATCAGCTAATTGTTATAGCTCTGTTTTATTTGGGGTGTTAAATTACTGAGACACTTCACGACACTTTTTAAATTTTTAATTCGTGAAGTAAAAAAAAAAAAACTACAGCGTACTGAATAACTGAATAATGATGTTAAGCAGGATATTTGCAAAACTGCATAATTGTGTCGTGAACTCACAGTGGATCGCGCCAACGCATGAAAGGAGCACAAAGAGACAGCATGCCCCAGTGTGGCCTGTCTAGGTGACAACAACTAGAGTGACTCAGACCCCTCCCTCGGCACCGCTCCTGCCCAGTGACAGATGGCAGAGCAGGGCATGTAGGGGATGGGCACCATCTCTCACCCTGCCTCAGCTAGCCTTGGCAGTGGTGCTGGCCACAGGTCTTATTACAGCCACACCACTGCCTGCCTGCCTGCCTCCATGTAACACTGGAGCTTACCACGCTAGAGCTGCTTGCTGCCTGCCAGGGTAAAAAGGTAATGATATGGTCCTGTGTGCAACAAATGGTAGAGTGTTAGCACTGAAGAGTTTCCAGCCTCAGTATTCAGAGGGCCCTGTTGTAACCCATACATAGCTGTAAGAGGCTTTAGATAAAATATAAAACCAAATGGCGCGCTACACGCATTCTGTATATTTTTGAAATGACAAGAAATCACCTCTTGCCAAATGGCTTTATTTGCCTTTTCAAGCATACTGTAGATGCCAAAGGCTGGAATCAACACCCCTACTCACCATCCGTCTCTGCTGGGTTCCCAGTGACAATAATGTGATTTTGGGACATGGTGATGACTCGGTGGAGAGGAATAGGATAGGCTTGTCACTTGTGTTTGATGTCAAACCTATGTGTGACAGAATAGTGTTACTCAGCTCAACCAGACATAGCACTACTCCCATTTCCTGGCCATAAATAGAAGAGAATGAGCCGGTAGTGAGTGTGTGTGTGTGTGTGTGAGTCTGCGTGCATGTGTTTTAGAAAGAAATTCTGTGCGTGTGTGTATCTGTCTGCACACAAGCACACCCATATGCACCATTCTAAGTATCATAAAGTAAGCTCAATAAGAAAATTCCCATCTCTTACGCTCATTCGCATCTGCATCCAGCCAAAGCTAATTATTCTCCCCATGGTAACCTAGCAGGGTCTTCACATCAAAAAACCAGAAGTGTGCATCAGGCAATCATCCCTGATGAATCTGCCCTTCTCCCTCTGCTAGCCACTCACACTCATCTGCCAGTCTCACTGCTCATTACGGTTTTTCTGCAGACTGAACCAGATCTGCTCGCCACTGGCTGCATGTGTCTACAAGAATCCATAATGACTTTGGAGCAGTTTGGAAGCAGAGAATAACACAATCTAAATGCTTCAGAGAATAACACATACATTCACTGAATGCACATGCACACACACACAGACACTCAGCAGATGTATTAGAGGCAATGTGAGTGGCAAACTAATGCCTGTTAAGGTTAATTACCATTTAGATTACAGACTTTTACAGTAGTCTACATTTACTCTTGTCTAATTTTCACAACAGAGCTTCACTGTATGTAAGTCAGTACAAAAAGCCAAACTGATGATTTGCAAAAAAATGTACCTTGAGGCCTTAAACATTAAGTTTTGACTTCATAAAATACATCCCACATAGTAAACACAGTAGGTAAAACTCACCGGTATTTAAAAATGTCTTTGCAGACGTTTGCACGATTTTGCTGTTCTAAATCTTAAAAATGTAATTTTAATTATGTCTCATTACTCCCACGACATGCCCAGGTAAGCAGCACTACAATACAGTAATTGCTGCAGCACTGACTTTAATATCTAGTACCTATGTGTTCTGAATCTAGAGGAAAAAAACATTTACACCAAGACTCATCCAGAACAGACATGTTGAAGCAAAGTGCCACTTGGAAAGAAACATTTTGGACGTATCTAGTCTTCTTTTTTGTTTCTCAGGACACATCTGTATGTCTTTGATTTCCTTAATAAACCCAGAAATCCATCCAAGTACTAAATGAAATGTTTACATAATCCAAAAAGGCTCACAAGATTAAAACTGATCATGTTTTGCTTTGTGATATGTATGATTCAAAACTTTAAATTAAAATTAAAAGTCAATGATTTGATAACAGTTACTACATTAGCAAACAATATAGAACTTTTGTAAAAGAATAAATATTTTATTTGACATGCCATCCTATTTACAGTGTGTCAATCCAGTCACATAACAGAAAAGAAAATTCATTATATAAATCACCGTTTATCATTGTTCGGTGTTATTTCCTGTGAACATCTAAATAAGACATCTTCCTACTGTAAACTGCACATATTTAAATAAATGCAGGAAATACAAAAAAAACATAAACTGAAAAACAGGAAATAACATCAGTTATCAGGGAATATCAAGGAAAGGAGGCAGAGCGCAAGAGAGAGAGGAAGACAGGGGGAGAGAATGAGTGCAGTACTCCAGATATGCATAATGCAAATGACATGCATGTCAAATAGCAAAACAAACTGACAGTGACAGAACAATGGAATAGCCAGAGAGCGGCAAGCCTTGCTTGAGTAATTGTTGGAGCCCCCTCTGTCCATTTCTATGGGAAAAAAACCCTTCAGAGTTCTGTTCAACTGAAACTTTACTTGTTGGGAGATAACTGATATCACTGTGCAAATGTGACAGAATTCAGATAAGTAGTGTGATGGCAGAAACAGCTTATCCCTGACTACCAGTTACACGTATGGTTTGATGCTGTAATGTGTGGGTTGGCAGAGCAGAATAGGCAGTATGTGTACACTCACAAACACTCATTTCTTTTTTTTTTGACTGCTCCCCTTCGCCACACAAAGCCTCAGTCGCCATATTCATTCTTTACTGGTCAAACTGCCCTGAACAAAGGTGCAACCGTATAATATAGAGAGTGAATTCATTCAATTTATTTCACTGCTATCACCACCGTACAGAATACAATGAAACTTTAAACTCTGTTGGGGTGAACCCTTGTATTTACACTGCTGTATGGGGTGCTGCATATACTGAGTAACAGTCCGGCAATTTCTAGGTTGATAACAGAGTAAGTTTTTAACAGGATCTAGATCCAGTTCTGAGCATTTGCTGCTAAATTGAACATCTGTGAGTTTTGAACTGATTGTTTTTCAGGGTTTTCTGACTTTTCATGGACCAAATAATTCACTGATTAATCAGGAAAATAACTGGTACATGTATTAATAATAAAAATGGTAGCTGCAGGACATATTTGCTACAAAATGCAGAATTGTGAAGGTTCATAGTATCAGGGAGGTTAATGTTCCCTGGTTGATGTACTTGCCATACAGTTAGCAGCTCACTTAGCTATTAATAAAAATGAAATGTCTGTTCACATCTCTTCTCCAACCCCCTAACTTAACACCTTTTTCCCACCCGGTTTCACTTCTCTCACTCTGCTTTTCACTCTTCTTTATTATTATTTCCTGCTTTTGTTGAAATCGGCATTAATAAGCCCTGCACCTAATGACTTCATTAAAGGCTTTCTGTTCAGCGCAAACAGACAAAATGTTAAACGGTAACATGAAGTTAACTGAGACGAGGGAGTAAACAAAACAACATGTTTACAGGTGTTTAAAGTGGCGCTGCATCTACAGTGTGCTGGAATGCTGAAATCAGGTGAAAGCTATCGAGCAGTTTCAGAACTACAATCTGGCAACATAAGCTCTGATGAGAGAAAATCCACCAGCATTAAACTCAATATGTCAATCACTTGTATTCCTCTGTTCAAACGGGTGCTTTACTTAATGTTAAACATGTGAAAATGACTGGCTGGAAGAGAATGGTGTTGTATTGACAGAGAGGGAGGCAAAGCAGCAGGCAGTCAGCCACTCTGTTCTGCTTCACTGCAACATGGGAGGGAGGCCAGCACGGACACACACATGCACACACACGCACACAGACACACACACATATGCACAGATGTAAAAACACACAAACAGCCATGCACACACAGGCAAGCACACACTTGCACAAATGAACACACAGTCATACTCTCTCTCTCTCTCCCCCTCTCACTCACACTAACACACACACACACACACACAGTGCAGCAGGTGAGGTGCCAGCACATCACAGCGCTGCCATTTTTCAGTGTCTTGCTCAGGGAGAAGCGCTCTGACATTTTATGAAGCACTCTGCAGAAATCAGCAGCTTGTAATGGCGGCTGGACTGTCACTCCTTTCCACTCTTCACACTCCCTCTATCTCCTTTCCTCACACTGCTTTTAAGATATTATCTCGCTTGATTAGCATAATCTAATCAATTTTACAAAATTGGCTTTTAATTACAAAGAACAATCTCGCCTTCTTACTCTCTGTTTAAGCTTTTGTGTTTCAAAAAATGTCAAACTGAGGCAAGAAGTAAAACATCAGTGAAAGGTTAGAAAATGCTACCTATCACACTCAAATGAGAAATGGCAGAAGTATAAAGTACAAATCACTGAGCTTTAAATTGCAGGTTTGTCTGCGGGAATATTTCAGAATATAACAATTATTAATATATCGTGTATCAGCAAATCTGATAAAAGTCCCAACCACTTTCATTTCAAAGAGTAAAGCAATACATTTAGATTATTGGAAAGAAGTTGTTTTCCACATCTTTATTTGACCTTGCTCCTGATTTTACTGCACGTGCTCAGTGAAAAGGCCAAATGATTAGAAAACCCTCCGCATGTGTCCTCTGCATAAAACCAGGGATCTATAATTATGATTAACTCTCTGGCATGTTGTTGTGCCTGACAAGCTCTCTGTTGAGCAATGATTAACAGCTAGTGACTCTACAAACCGCTGCTAGCACATTAACACAATGTTTACATTAGCCAGACCCTTATTGAAGCCATTACAGCCGTAGCTAAGCTAACACTCATCTTCGGGAGCCGAGTAGTCGGCAGCCCGTGGCCCAACAATTTACAACGATGACAAAGCTTGGCAACCATGCTCTAAACTTTACCTTCAAAGTTTCACTCAGGGCCAGTGCATTTTAGAGTAACTCAGAATAACATGCCCACAGGAAAAAATGTGATTCAACTTGAAATATGTGGGAAGTGTCAAGGCCAAATCTCTCAGTGTAGGCTACGCTATAAACCTTAAACTAAGCCGATTTCATTAATGTGACATTAGCATTTGTAATGAGAAAAGGGGAAAAAACCCTTGGGACATCTTTGTACTGTTACAAAAACCACACATACACATGCATGCACATGCCCACGCACACACGTACACATGCAAACATAAACACGCACAAAACAGATAAGCTGCAATATCAGGCACTAATTTACATCCATATTACACAAAAATCACAAAATGCAGCCAAAGCACAGAGGGGAGAAAATGGTGTATTTGCGTAGGTTTTATAATGAAGTATAAGAGCTTACTTTCTGTAAACTAACTGTGACAGTTAGTTCAACCTTTACTGATGAACTGAGCAAATAATTCCAGACAAATAAAGCCTGGCATTCACTCCCACTCTATACTGCTTCACATAGGAAGGAAGTGGGGGAAACAGCATCGGGAGCAAATCTTCAACAAGCTCATCACTTTGCAAAACACACGTGTGGTGCTCCCCATCTCGGGGCTCGCTCCTTGGCTCTTCTTCAGCAGCTCACTTGTTCTGCGTGTCCCTTTTTCAGACCTCACAGAAGTCCCAGCAACTTTCTACATGTTGATTTGTTGGGTGAGTGATTATGAGGTTTTCTTTGGGTCAATATTGAGTTGCACATTTCCAAACTGACTAAAGTAGCTTCAGGGACTGACCAATGGCCTCATGTGATTAGTTCCACTGTTGTTTGTGTGAGTCAGTCAGCTTGAAGCTTGAATTTAAACTCACAATGAGATAAGATGCAATAATTGTCCCTAGAAAAGAAGGAGTCAGTTCTATTTTTCATGTCCTGTAACTGTTATGATGCTTTAAGTTGAGACATAGATCCAAAATAATCATTATTTGTTAATGCAGTCTCATTAAGATGAAGATTTTGGTTGTAAAAGTGACCTAAAACAATATGTTATTGATGCAATGTGGAAAAGGGCTTAGAGAAGTTATGACGGACACCACAGCAGACATGGTTTAGGATTGATACATAGCAGAATGTGAATATGCAGTATCTGTTCAGAAAAATCAGGAAGCTACAAACATTTTTCATCATTTGAAAACATGGTACACATGTATAAAACATGGTGCGGAGATAGGGGCATTACAGGAGTATTAAGTGTGATGACAAAGAAGATATATAGGTATAGGTATATATGTGACATATGGTATAACAATATGTCACATAACAGATAAGAACATACTCAGGGATCTAAATGCATTTACAAAGACCAGCTGCAATGAGTCACTATCTCATTTTATTATTAACAAGCCAATTAATTAAAGATACAAACCTGCATGTGTCCTAATACCGTCTGATAACAGGCAACTAGCGACTTGTAAGCCTTTCAGTTTTGGTTTGTATCCAGAAGATTTCTCAATTAGACTCATAATTTCCTCGCTAAGCACCGAGATGCTTACTGACTGTAGTGACATGAATCCTTGTAATGATGTTTGCTACCCCCAATAATGAAAGTGGTCTATAAACACAGGATAAAAGCAGCTTTGTCGGGATTTACAAGACTACAAAACTAACAACTTTTTGGAGATGGGGGAGGGGGTGTCATGCAACAAAGGTCCCCAGTCAAAATTAAACCAGAGAAGTTGGAATGTATTGTGGACCACAAGGACTCCCCAAATGCTCGGTATGTTTCCCATAAGCCTGTAATTGCATTAATGAAATCTATTGCTGAAAGATTAGTGTTTTCCATTTGTACAACAGCAGAGGAAAATTGTTGCAGTTGTTAGGTAACTTGCCAAAAGGCTCACAGCTGTCGAGCATGTGCCGAACACAAAGCCACTTTTGCTTGTTTCCAAATTTAAAGGTGATAAATTAAAGCAAAGTGCCTGTTTACAATGGATCACGAATAATTAGGAAGCACTGTTTACTGCGAACTCCATTGATCCACTGAATGAAAACATTTCACTTACACTGTGATGTTAACCATGGATTTTTATAGTAAGTGTTAGTTCAGAGTTAACTTTGTAAACTAACTTTAAAATCTGAAACAGTCAGAAAGTTTATGGCCCAAATACAGGATCACAGTGTTTCTGTGAAGAGTCTCTGACTGGGCCTAAAATAAGACAAGTCAAGTAATTCACAATTCACTGAGCTGAGATTAAGAGCAGAACTGTATAACACTGTGGTCACCACAGTTTGCCTCGAGGCATGCATAATGTTATTTTGACATGGTTTGTTCTCTCTTTCTGTGCCGTTATTGTGACATCTGATTCAAAGCAGTCCTGAAAAAAACGCTGCTCTCAAAAGATTCAATGAATGATGTTCCCAAAGTGAGAATGTCATTGTCCAATCCTTGTGTTCTTGCTTCTCTGCCCCTGCCTGTCTTTATATTGCTGTCAAATGACAAAATCAGAGCAGAAAATTTCCAGCAACACAAACACAATCATACCTGCTTAGGATTTTTTTTCCCAGTAAAAAAAAATAAATAAAAAAAATAAAAAAAATCCAGCTAAATATTTTATATGGATGACAAAAAGTTTTCTTTCATTACCCTCTAATGTGTGATAAAATATGACACTTTAGTCCTTGCATAAAAAATAAAAAAAAAATAAAATAAAATGGGTATCATAATGGGAAACTGCTTCACTCTACCATTTTCAAATATCACCTCTGTGTTGCTCTATCAGGACACTTTTTCTCCCCCCTGGGGGCAAATGTAGAAGACCCTTTTAAAAGTCCAGCTGTGCCTTTAAAATAGTTTGTCACACCAGCAATGGGGTGCTTTGAAATGCTGTGCAGAAAATCTACAAAATAGAGCTCCTTTTTTCCCTGTGACATGGCCCTATTTCCTGTGTCACCACACTTCCCCTCTGTGACTGCATATAAAAAGTCAAAATATTTGAGTCGCCATTGTTGACTGTGTCAAACCCAGCTTTGACATTACTACACTGCAATCACACTCCCACAGGTGGATATGACCATTAAAATACACACACACACACACCAACACTCACAGTTACCTGCGTTAGACTAAGCGTCACCGCTGTGTCACACTATCTTTTCAAGTGAAACTGTATCCACAGGCCCATCCTCTAGATCCTAACACTTCCTAATAGTCGAACCAATCACGAAGCTCGCCATCGGCCCCTTTTTTGTTACCTGATATTATTTCAGGAGGAGCTAAGGAGAGCAAAGAATAATGGCTTTGGCTCTACATGAATGTCTGCTTGTGTCTGGTGTGTGCGTCTCTGTGCCTATGTCATGACGAGTAGATTCCTTGTGTGGTGAGGCTGAAACCGAAGCTGCCTGGGCCTGTTGTTGATAGCTGTGTCTCACCCACTCACTGCCCCAGAGGGAGTCAGGACCAAGACCACTGCTCAGGGTCTGTCTGTTCACACACATGAAACACGGGCTTGGATTACACAGGCATCAAATATGACTCATCCCAAGGAGGGGGTGGAGGAAGGCCCTCCGTGTTGTTTTGCACAAATTGTGCGCACGAACGCAGACACACACTGCCCGCAATGATAGCTACATCACAGGCTCAGAGAGAGGACCTTGTGGTTCCACACACCTGCCAAAGACAGATGTTAAGAATAAATCAGAGAGAAGCTCTCAGTGAAGAGAAACTCCACACTGCCGTAACTCCACTAACTCACTACACAGTACACTAACTGGAGAGCAAACAGCTGCACATGACAACACACACCCATGATGAAAGTAACAATAGCATGCATGCACCTGACATGCATACAGAGAGGCTACACCACAGTGGGAAAAGGGAGTATTTTCCAGTTTCTGTCTCACAGGTTCCAGTCGTATTATTTTTGTGTCTTTAGCAGTTCTGCTGCTGTGTAACCGGCTCCCATCCTCTGGAGCTGAGGGTGTTTAAGTGCAATTGTTCTGGAAGAAGCTGAAATCCTCCAACGACAGACAAACAAGTCACAACAAGGCTGAAAGCAGTGTGGGTGGTTTAGAGAGGAAGCTCTTTTTTCCGCTGCTGACTAGGTGAATTTCATGATTTCTTCATTTAAATATAGCACCACTGGGTTAAGAAGAAACACACGCTCACAAAGCCTGCCCTTTAAGCAGATGTGTTGCACAATAATGTGCTCAAAAATCTATTTTAGGGGGTGCAACCTCTGAAAGCATAATTTAAACACCAACATAACACCATCCTACATCCTGTCTGTCAGTGTGGCACACTTCCTGGTTCCAGAAACCATGTGTCTTAAAAAAGAAAACTCAGATGTGTTCACAGACACAAGCGTAGCTTTTGTCTATGCTGGCAGCAATGTCTATGGGCATCTTGTGTCACTTGTGTTGTCGTTATGTATTTTTTTAGCTGTTGTCGTCTAACAGGCTGGGTGAGGCAAAGTGGTCTGTGTGTGTGTGTGTGTGTGTGTGTGTGTGTGTGTGTGTGTGTGATGTGAGGTGTGTGGTGAGGTGTGTGGTGTGGTGAGGTGTGTGGTGTGGTGAGGTGTGTGGTGTGTGGTGTGGTGTGTGGTGTGGTGTGTGGTGTGTGGTGGTGTGTGGTGTGTGGTGAGGTGTGGTGTGTGGTGTGTGGTGAGGTGTGTGGTGGGGTGTGGTGTGTGGTGTGTGGGGGGGGGTGTGGGGGGGGGTGGGGTGTGGGGTGGGGTGGGGGGTGGGGTGTGGGGGGGGGGGGGGGGGGGGGGG
>OOFC01002173.1:18871-40512 GCA_900323345.1 Pseudochromis fuscus | reverse complement strand
ATCACTGCGCAGCACATAATCTGTCCCCGCAAACGCACCATTTTTAAATCTTCGGCAAACCGTGCAGACGTGTTTGAAATAACAACAAGAAGAGAAAGGCTATCTGTTAGAAATCCTGCCCCATGGACTCAGGACGAGGTGCAAACCTTTCTGTCATTAGTCGCCGATGAGAAAATTCAGCAGGAGCTGGACGGCGCGGTCAGAAACGAAAGAATAGCATAAAAGATGACGTCACAAATGGCGGTCAGCTACACAGAGGAGGGACTATCCTCGGTAATGTAAATGCAGGGAGGCCGATCCCGAGAGACCCGAGGCGAAGTGAAGCGAGTAGGTACCAGTGTAAATGCGCCTTAAGTATCCTGATGTATCTATTGATTTGGAGTGACTTATTTAAATGTACCTACCTGTTTTGAAAGGCCTGTACAGAGCTCTCCCTCGCCCCTTCCTGTCTTGCATCGTCCTCCAGTTTTTGTAAATTCTTCATCACCTCCTCCCTCCTCTCTCGGAACGAGCTCCACAAGGCTCCTAAAGCATCTGCTTCACTTTGTCTCCACCCGACGCCCCTCTGCACCTCCTCCAGAGCCATAGTGAGGGCCACCGCCTGCCCTCGGCAAGATGTTCTTCCCTGAGGGTTGCTCACATCTTTAGAGCCCCTCCACTCCACTCCAAACAGGTGCTGGTGTGCTTTGCTCAGCTGTCCGTCTAACCCGACTGCTTCAGCCTCGAGCCTGGCTACATCTTTAGCGACTTCTCCTATTCCACAATGCAGCTCCTCGGCTTTGGAGCGGTCCCAGCTCCCTCTGCCCTCCACGGCTTCATGAAGGCGGCGCACAGCCTTAGCTGCGACTTCGTGCTTCTCAAGGAAAGTCTTCAACTCGGTCAGGCACTCTTTACGGAGGAGCAGGAGACGCTGAGATTCACTGAGGGGTTGTAGGCAATCCTCCCTCCAGCCTTGGAGCTGTTGCTGGGCCTCTGTGGTGGAACCGCAGAGAAGGGAGGACTCACTTTGATGCAGAGTCTCTCTCAGTGAAGCAATCTCCTGCAGCTGTGCCTCATGCTCCTGCAACAGGGCGGTTCAATTAGACACATTTATATTCGCGCCAACAGCAATCAATACAAACTTGCTTACTGTAACTGCCCTAATATACACAGCCAATAAAGGACATCATTGTTGACAGCAAATCATTGATTTCTCACCTTCAGCTTAGTAATTGCAGGCTCAAGATCAGCAATGTCAACCTCAGAAGAGCTTCTCATGCCAGACAGGAAGTTTTCACTCCTTTGGGTCAGGGTCAGCAGCGCCTGATCAAACTGCTCCAACTGCTTCAGCTGCAACTCCAGCAGCTTAAACCTAAAGCAGAGGCAGTTAGGATTAAGAAATGATGCGAATTATTGTGGGTATTTACACAAAACATACAAGGGAACAATTTTACCAGATACGGATACGGAATCTGTTTGTGTGCTGGTAACCAGATGTAAATAATCAATACAATAATTCATTTAAAAAAAAATGACCTGTGTGATATGCTGTTCCTCACAGAAGTGCATCTCTCCTGCAGTTGTGTGAGATCATCCCTGAGCTCTTGCATACGAGCCTCAGGTGCTGTGGGGTACAGACAAAGCCTAAGATTCACCAGACCCTGGAGGAGAGCCTCATAGGATGGAGTCTCCCCCTGCATTTCCTGGATAGAAGAATACATATAAAAAAATGTAGCCAATTAAAAAAAACAATCAGATAAGAGAGCTTCTTATTTGTGAAGACAAATTAGGATCAGTGAAATGATTTTACCTGTACGTTTTGTAGTTCATTCCTGAGCTTTACTTTATCTGCAGACAGCAGTTCAGTGTCTGGGCAGCACACTGATTCACATCTGTCCAACCAGCTTCTCAGGGATGAATTCTCCTTTTCATATCTGCAAATACAAATGTTGTATGTATTCAAATCAAAGTAAATGGAAACAGCATCGTGCTTAGAAGGGAATAAAAGTTGATTCAACAATAGATGCAGTAACAGCCTGTAAAGTCAGTGTACACACACAGTGATACTGTCTGTGTGTTATTTTTTATCTGACCATGGCTCAGTATCAGTGACAGGGTCATAATGGGGGAACCATATCTCACCAGAGCACCCAGTGCTGTAAGTAATCCCTCATACATTTACCTGCAGGGGGGAGGATGAGGTTGACTACATAGACACACACATACACACAGAGAGATACATGCACCCAGCTGAAGTTCAGCAGCAAGAATATTTGAATTGGTTTTTTTAAAAAAAAGAGTCGTCAGCTGGGTAAATACCAAAAAACAAGCACAACGCTGTGGCATTTTAAACAGCTGCCACGTGACTGGATCATTATTTTCTCCACAGAAATAAGAAACAATCACTCTGCTGAAAGTCTATTGTGTGACAAAGCAAGTGATAAGAAAAGCATATAATTAGAATAGAAATGCAACGGCTGACAGGGGAACAGACTGTGTTAAAGACAAGATCTCGCTCTCCTACATCACAGCAAGATCAGAGAATGATTCAAAGAATAAAAAAGGAAACTGGCATTTAGATGAGGATTGAGCAAAAAAAGAGCACATGCACAATAAAAGGGAAAAAACTACAATGTCGATACAAGCAGAATAAGATTTGCATGTGAGCAGGAAGCAAAATTGACTCTGTGCAGATTTTACTCAAAAATGTTTCTTCTCCACTTTTCCACATTTCCATCTTTGTATATATCTGCTGCATTTATGCAATGTGATAAACTCATGAAATATTCAAACACACCTCTGCTATGTATTGGACACACACATGAAATATCACCACAGCCGTTGGCAGTGCATCCTGGATAAAATCTTACGTAAACTCATGATGACTAAACCGAGAACCCTTACAATCCAGTGGAGGTTGAGTCATGTCCGGATGTACAATCTGGTAAAGCCCTCAGCCAATAATAAGATGGTGAAGACATGAAATTAGCGCTAACTAACACTCTCTTGAGATACAAACAGGTTTTGGTACCTTTGCCACAAAGCGAGGAAGCTCTCCAGTGTAGATTGCTTTTCTGAAGCCCTTCCCATTAAATGTCTCTGCTGCTTTTGGAGGTCAGCCACCTCTTCCTCCAGCTGGCCGCCCTCTCCGAGCCTCTTTGTGGCTGAACACAGAGCCATCAGCCTGGGCTTCAGCTGCTCTACGCCCTGGCAGACCTCCTAGAGGAGACAGTGATGTACTTGAAATCAACTCCACAAGAGCTACCAAGTAAACTCTTCAACAATAAAAAAAGAAAAGAAAAATGAATCCACAGTTACAAACTAGTATAATAAAACAAAAAGGCCATGTAGAAAAGCTGATTAGATGTTTTGGTGTTTCTTACCATGTGATCCTGGAGGGTTTTGTAGGTCTCTGAAGAGGATGTACATGTGATTGGACAGTCCAGTTTCTCTTTAAGATCACTAATTGTTTTCTTGACCTGAAAAGACAAGCATGTAAGTATGGCTAAAAAAATAACTTTAATTAATGCGTTTGTATATTATCCTTTGCTGTGCACCTGTTCAAGGTTATCACTGCATCTCTGCCTGTAGGATGCACTCTGGTTGAGCTGTACGCCAAGCTGCTCCACTCTCCCCTTCAGCTCTTCCCAGTACCGCCTCGTCTGGATAAGTTGTGCCCGGATACGTCCAGCCTCGCCAGGGGTCACGAATCTGGACAGGGCCTCACAGTCAGCCTCCATGTGAGCCAGAGCTGCGCTTTTCTCCTCTAAACCCTCCGCAATCGCCTGGAGAGATGCAACAGCAGAGAAATGGCAGTGAGGGGAAGTATATAGGAATTCAGTGAAATAAAAATTAGAGTGCAGAAGTTATTTCCTGAGGCATGTGTTTTCAAACTCACAACAAATTAAACGGCATGTTGGAATTTCTAAAATCCCAAATTGATCCCAGTTTTTCCCTAAAAACCATCATGAGATGGACGAGGCTGAAGTCTGGAAAGCCAAGATTAAGAATATGATCAATTTATTTTCCATATCGTCGCCTTTGCTGCAACACTGACCCAATTTCCCTTTGGGGTAAGATTAAAATTTAATCTTAATTTATCTTAATCTTAATAATACCAATCTGGTACTGTACACCAAAGGCCGCAGTCTAGACAGAAATATGACTTATTTTACTTGGAGCTACGAAAAAATATGTGGATGATGTGCATCTATGTGGGAGTTTAAGAAGATTTATGAAGGGGTTGTGTAAAAAAAAATACCAGCAGTAGTTTGTCTTGCATGTGACTGACCTGAATTTTAAAAAAATCCACCCAAAAAAAAAAAAAGGTCCACAATGAAATAGCAACAGATACCTGACTGACCTCTACTGTGCTGATATGTTTGTCCAAAGGATCTGAGGAGGAGACGGGGTTGACAGCCTCCAGCTCCTTCTCCTTCTCATTGATCCACAGAGAGAAAGCCTCTGATTCACTGCTGAAGCGCTCCCACCACACACACATCATTTCCAGCTGGACAACACTAGAGGACACAAGATTAGGGAAGATCTCAAGGTCATAATGTAGAAATGAAAACCAAACAAGCACACAGTGACACATGAGCGCAAACAGCAGGTCGAACACCAGGCGGATGACATATGGCGGCAAAATATAATCTTACTCTAAATATGTGCTGCATTTCTCCTAACCCTGCTAACCCTCTATCTATCTATCTATCTATCTATCTATCTATCTATCTATCTATCTATCTATCTATCTACCCATCTATCTATCTATTATATAATTGGTGGGAGGCTTTGGGATGGGACCTACTTCTTGTTGAGGAGGTCTTGAAGTTGTGCGACTGCTTCTCTCGTGGACTGGGCCTGCTGTAGAAGAAGAGTCTGATTCTTCGGACTGAGCTGAATGTCTGCCGCCTTCTCCAAAAGGAGATCTGCTTGTACAGAATACTCCTCGACCTCCGTGAAGAGCTCCTGTGCACAAAAAAAAAGCCATTATATAGCATGAGCAAGGGTGGCAAGGTGGTGCAGTGATTCGCACGGTCTCCTCACAGCAAGAAGGTTCTGGGTTTGAATCTCAACATGGGTTTTCTCCGGTTTCCTCCCACAGTCCAATGACCTACTGGTTAGCCGAATCGATTAGTCTAAATTGACCATAGATGTGAGTGTGAGCGTGGTTGGTTGTCTGTGTTTGTGTGTTAGCCCTGCATAGACTGGCAATCTGTCCAGGGTGAGCCCCACCTATCGCTTGTCGATAAGGCCCCAATTGCAGGTAAAGAAGGTGAATGAATGAATGTTATGAGCAAATTCAGGCAGTTCAAATACACACCTTGGTATGCTCCAGTTCAGTTTTCAGGCTGTCCACACTGTTGAAAATAAGTTCTTTGTGTAGTTCATTGCTTGTGTTGCTGATGAACCTCCAAACTGTTTCTCTTTCTGCTTCGAAATTTTGCCAGGAGCTCAGAGTTGTCTTGAGGTGACAAAGAAATGAGAGCAGGTCATACTTTGTTAATTCAGACTAGATGACTGCATGCACGATCTCACACAGAGATTGGCTTCCTTCTTGACTTCTACTGCAACTGCAATTGAACGCGGTTAGTCAGGAAAGAAATCAAATCATAATAATATCTACTTCTAATGTAAGGGATCTATCCAGGCATCGACTAAAGACAATGGCAAAAGTGTATAAACAAATCCCAAGACAACAGACAAGCAAAATCAACATACTACATAACAATCAATATCTTGTTAGGGTTCAACGTGGACCGATCAATAACCACAACAGGGGTTTCAGTGAATGATCAGTGGCACACAGACATGAGAAAAACCCGGACTCCTGTCTACCTGCAGGTTGTGCTCCTTTGCCCCTGATTTACGGTCAACCTCGCTGAAAGCTGCCTCCAGCTCCCGCAGAGACTGACTGAGCACCTCGCCTTTCTGCAGCTGGCGGCAGTGGGACACCAGAAGCTCCGCCTCCCTCCTGTTAGCGTGCAGGCGTTTTAAGTGTTGCTGTAAAACACCCACAGATAAGGAAGACCGTGACATTTAGGAGGTGTCTTCTTTGCTCAAACAAGCTGCAACATGAATTAATTACTTTGATGTTTCATGAGACATCTTCATATAAAAACACATTTAAATACACAAACTGCAGGATACACACCTGGTGAATAAGATAAAGTTGTTTGGCCTCCTCCAGGCCTTCAGCATTCAAAATCCTGCTGGTCTGGTCCTCTGCCTCCTTTCGGGCCCTAAGAACCTCGTCCAGAGCGCCATGTACCTCATCCCTCAGCTCCTCATACTGGAACATGGCCGAGCCCTCTTCGCCCAACTGTGGCAGAGAGGCAAGGCGTCAGATTTAGATGAAAAATGACACTGACAACATGAAAATGTTCACACTTATCTGGGAATACCTGACAGAGTGAAGAAGAGACTGCCCGCAGGTCAGTCGAGAGTTTAGCCAGCGCTGTTCTCTGTCTCTGGACTTCAAGTTCAGGGCTAACCTCAGACAGTCCAGCGAGGCGGCTCTTCAGCCACAGCAGGCTCTCCTCCCGGGCGTCCACTGCTTCCTGCAGTGCCTGGATTTGATGGAAGCACCAGGACAAGAATACAAGTTTACAAAGGTTTACATCTCTGTGCCTACAGCAGAAAATACATTATGCCAGCTCACCTGAACTGCAGCATCCACTTGTTCTTGATGACGGGAAGTTATTGCTGTTTCTCTCAAGAGTCTCACCTGCCTCCTCTGAGACGACAGCCAATCAGAAAGCTCACAGAACCTAGAAGTAGAACAACATGTTCTGACTTGCAGCGATCACATGTTTTTACTATGAGAGCTTGTGTGTTTTTGGCTCTCATTACCTCTCGTTCCACTCTTTCCATTTATCAGGATGCTGCTCCAGTTTGAGGTAGGTGCTCTTTATTTGCTCTGTAGCCTCATCCACAGCCCTTCTAGTGGAGTCGAGCGTTCGATAAGCTGGGTCGTTGTCAGGCAACTTGTGACACAGATCCTCCATGTTTCTAATCCTCTTCTCACACAAAGTCAGAGGTTTGCGTTCCCTGAAGAAAGTCTGGAGATAAAAAGAGGACATGTTGAAATATGAGAGGCTCCAGGATGTCGATGATGATGACGTTAAGTGATTTTTTTCTTTCTCTCTAACTCTGTTTAATCAGTTTTAAGTTTTCTACCAAATCCGAGGCTCACTCTGTGCTCTTTGATCACTCGCTCACTGGTGCAGGTGCCTGACAGGGCTTGCATTTCTCTGTCCAGCTCTGCTCTGCAGTCTTGTAGGATCACAGCCACTCGACTTCGCTCCACCTCCACCTTCAGACGGAGCAGGTGAGACGGTACCTCACCCTGGATGTCCTGGAGAAAAGACAGAGGAGACACAGAAATAGCAGTTTCTGTATCATATCGTACCTGGCAAGGATAAAATATCCTCAAGAGTAAACACGGAGCGGGTTTGCATTTTAATCTAACAAGTACATGTTAATTGGAAACAGACAGGAGGGAACTCCATCAAAGCCAAAGGTCTTTTACGGTTAAGTTAATGAAGTATTGGCTGTGTGCCTCCAGAGATGTACAGTAATTAGTGAGACTGTTAAAGCACGGTGACCCCTGACCTTCCAGAGTTTGTGCAGCCTGCGGACAGTTTCTTGCAGTCCCTGTTGCTCCTCCTGCGGTAGGATGTCTGTCAGCTCGTCACACGCTTTCAAGAACACACTCAGCACCCTCTGGTCCAATTGGCCAAAAAAATCCTGCATCATTAAAGCACAAGAGTAAAATAAAAGCAGCAAGCCCACACTGCTTCACTCTCAGACCAGATAAAATAGAGGCTCTGAATGTAAACGCTGCACCAGCTTCCACTAAATGTTGAGATGATAGCAATGATTCTGCGTATTAGCTGAAGCCTTCATGTGCTTGCTGTATTTACGACAGGAGGATACAGATTTGTTCTTACAGTGTGTTTCTTCAGTAATTCCTCAGCGTCTCCAGTTTCTCTCAAGCAACCCTGAGCTTTCTTCAGCACTCTCTCCAGTTCTTGTCTTGATTCCTCAAACCTCCTCCTCAGGCAGTTGTTAGCCTCTTCCTGCCTTCTCCATTCCCCAACCTCCTTCAGCAAAGCCTGAGAGGATGGACAGGAGGTAGCAGTGATTGTAATGGGTCTCTTCAGTGGTACAGTTTAATTACATTATTTGTCTTACACGAAGCAAATGAATAATGAGACACGCGGATAATCTGCAGAGTTACCTCCTGGGTGTTTTGATTTTCCTGTAATCTCCTTAATATAATCAGCATTGTGGCTAATGCGGTGTTGGAGTGGCATTCTGGTATTGGTACATGTAGACTGGATGTGTCACACCAACCTGTGCCGAGCTCTGTATTTCGGCGACTCTCTTTTGCAGCAACGATGTGTCGAAGTTTCGTAGCACCTTACTGGTGGAGAGCGCCCTCTGCAGGGTGTGGTGGTTCCGTTCAATCACTGACAGACATCGTTTACAACTCTGCTGCTGGTTTAACAAATCCTGAGACAATTATAGGAAACAAGAAACAGAAATGTGTTCACTGTGTTGATAACCAATAAAAGTGAGAAAAAAAACAAGCAAACATAAAAATGCAGGTTTAAACATGCAAATTTGATCATGATGAACATTTTGCTCAAAGACTTTTCCCACGACTTGCATGAGTTTTACCAGAGATAATTATCATAATTGTCAATGTACTCTGTCTAGTAACCATTCTCTGTAAAGTTAATCAATTCATTGTCATCACATCGAACCTGCCACTTGTGTTTTTGCTGGGCCTGCACTTGTGAGTCAGGGTCTCTCGCAGCAGAAGTGATGCGACTTGCCCGCTCCAGGGCCTGGTAGAAAGCACCGATGTGTTTCTCCATCTCCTCCAACAGCGGCAGAAGAACATGACACTCCCTCACTAGGGAGGGACACCGCTCTCTCACCTGGAGACATATAAAGCAGTGACAAGAAATAGGACAAAGGCGTGTGACTGGAATGTATATAAATCTCTGAAAGAATAAAGTGCATTGTTAGATGCTCGATGCAACACTACCCTTGTTTTTATCTTTTTTAATGAGTCCTACCTTACTCAGTTGACTTTTGGCTGTTGCCATAGTTGCCATGACCCTGGCTGCCTCATCCTGCGGTGCATCCTTGGCAAGGAGCTGAGCACTGCGACCAGCCAGCTTGTATTGCGTTTCCATGGCAACAACCTTTTGCTTGGTATTCTGAGATGAGACGTGGAGGTAAAGGGTCACCTTAGACATTCTTAAAATTGAATGCACATGCAGCAAAACTGCTTCTGGCAATAAAACCAATGTGTCACATGGTTATTTTGTCTGCAGCTCTGACTTCAAAACAGAAGTGACACACACCTTTTAAATATCTCACTAGGAAGTAAAACAATTGAGAAAGATATTAACATTATTTTCTATAGTAGTGCTTTGTCTGGGTAGCTTGCTTTTTTTGTTATGCACCTTGGTTGTGCACATTGATTATTAAACCTCTGTGTCGTTAGAGTGCAGTTGCTTTGCTTTTATGGTTGAACTGGTTAGAAAAAAAGCTCCAATAATCACTGGAACACTAATGCTGATGTTGGGATTTCACCAACTTACAACAAAATTTTACAAAATGCAATAGTGACAATGTAACAGTGTCCCTGCAAATATGTTACTATTGAGTTGTACTGGAGCTGTACTGTTTAATTTTGATCTTTGCATGTGATGGGCACTCTGGTGTTTTGCTTTCCTCACCTCCACATCCTGCAGAAAGGCTCTAACGTTGAGGAAAGACACTTGAACAGGTGCATTGAGTTTGGCTTCTGCTGTGTCTAGCAGCTCTTTAAGGGCCCACACAGCCTTCAGGTGGTCTTTTCTCCACTTCTCTAACTCATCTGAATGGGCATACTGTAGCACAAAAAATGTAATACAGAATTTGTGATCAATTTCACTGAGAAACAGACTGTTCTCAGGTATGAGTTAACACCCTTTGTCTTCAATTATGCTTCTTTAAATGACATACAACATTGTTATAATTTTACTTGTTTGACTTTGAGGAAGAGGTCTCTCCATCGCCCATTTAGAAGAAGTAGCTGCTGCTTTAAATCGAGTGACACAGTCTCATCGCACGTTTCAATAAGAAAATTCCCTGCGTCGTTCATGGCTGCATGCTGATCCATCCATTGGCTGAGATTCCTGAAAAACTCCTGGAAGAGGGAGACAGACTCATTAAAAAGAGAGAAAGAGGGAAACAAAGAAATAAAAAAACAGAATGAGTGTTGAAGAAAGAAACCAAGAAAGCAGCTAATCGAAAAAGAAACAAAGAACTGGATTCAAAGAAAGAAACAAAGGAAGGACAATAAAAAACTGGGGTAATTAGCTGTCTAATCCTTGGTGGGGATGTGAATCTGTGGTAACCATGGCAATGTGACAACAGGAATATCCTTGGTGGCTTGTTGTAAGTCATGGAGATCATTTGATACTTGAGTGCGGACTGCTAATGGGATTCCACTTAGAAAACTTAAATGCTGATAACTAGACTGATGTGGGCTTGAGTGCTACAGTGTCCATCAAATAAATGCATGAATGAAGTCAGCTAATAATGTTTTTTAACAGTATTAGGAGTCATACCCGTTTAGTGTTTTCTGGCTGGCTCAGAGCTTCCTCAGCATCCTCCAGCCAGGCCTGTAAGGAGGCCACAGTGGAGGTGTACCTCCCCCAATTGGACAGCACCTCCTCCAGCATGCTCCTCACGCTGCGCACCTCCATGGACAGACTCCTCCACTGAGTCACCACCTCCCGCATGAACCTGCGCACGCCCACCTCACCCTCATCCACTGAAAGAGAGATACATTAGGCTTAATAATAATGACAGCTCCACCTTAGCTATTACCTCTGCTGCCACTGCTGCTGGCAATATCACTCATGCTTAAAAAAAAAAAACACAGGAGTCATCACAGACGTGTTAATCTTCAATATGAGCCTCTTTTCAGTTTATATATCTTTGGTCAGGTGTGTCCAGTAACTTAGTAGCTAACTGTTTCAGTGTGTTTGATTTGTGTGTCTCTCCTCTACTTGTGTTAGTCGTATTTCATGCTTTAACTGTAAGTTGTGGCTACTGCTTGGCAAAAGGTTACACACTCTCGCTTTAAGGCACAGGACAGATGGTATGGTTTTTCATAGAAACACCACTGAGGCTGATGGAGCTACATGCCTTTGCACACAAATCTCTGACCCCAAAAACTCACAACAGGGAGATATATCATCCGTGGTTGTGTGTCACTTTTTTTTTTGGTGCAAACTCTCCAGTCTCATAAGTCCTGTACTACAAACTACTGTCAGCCAGTTTCAAATAGACCAGATATCAGAAGCAGATCAGCACAACACCTAAGGATGGAAGCTAAAAACATAATAATCCCCCTACTCTTCCTCCGTTTGCTACAACCTCAAAACTGATCTTTTTAAAACATCTCCCATGCAGCCAACCAGAGGTCAGGATGCTAACTACAGCACCATCAGGACTCTGTGCTGCATCTCATTTGTGCAGTCGACCAATCAAACCTCAGTCGTCCTGATATCTTGCCACACCTCGCTTCTCCGCTCTGCATGCCCTAAAGCAACGAAACCCTGAAACTTAATGAAACCAACAAGCTAGCTCAGTTCGCGCCCAGAGACCTGCAGAAGTGGAGCAGCCCCTAACTAGCAAATGGGGTCGTATTCCCCACTGAGAGCCGAGAGTGGAGGAACCTCATTTAGCTGTAGCCTGCAGACTCTCCTCTTCTACCAAATTGTAAAAGCAGTCAGGGGTACACTGAGCTGCTGGAAGGGAAAGCCTCATTGAATTGTTGATAAGGGAAAATAAAGTTGAGACATAATGTATAATTGTGAGGCATTTTATCAATGACAATACATCTGGGGGTATGCGATCAATTTCAGATGAAAGCAACATCATTGGCATTATACATGTATTTACATTTTAACTATTTACCTGAGCTGTCAGCGTTGACATAGGCCTCTGCAGACTGTTTCAGAGACTGGAACAACGCCTCGTAATTTTCAAAGAAACGTTGCCTCTCCACAAATGACTGAGAAAGACAGGAAAATGCAAATCACACAAGAATAGACAATGATGGCAATAACCTTATATGGGATACATGACAGTACAATTGTTCATCATCTACAGGTACCAGGTTTTATGTACCGTATTTTCTGCACTATAAGGCGCACCTAAAAGCCTTTAATTTTCTCAAAAACCGACAGTGCGCCTTATAATCCGATGCGCCTTATATATGGATCAATATTGGTTAATTATGGCTACAGCGTCGCCGAAGTAACAGCGGTAAAAACGGTAAAGGGGAATTCCAGTCCCACGCTACCTGTGTGTGTATAAAGACCCCAAAATGGCATGAATGCACTAACTACATGATAAAAAGTTGCACTACCTGTTGTACCTTGCTGTTGGTAAAAGAGAAAAAAATACAACAGCTGTTCATGTAGCTTTGAACTGTGACAAATGGAGTTGGAAATACATTGTTTTCAACGAAGGCAGCGCAAATACCAGTAAGAGCTACTGGTACGTACGGTACCGTATTGTGAATGCACTAGTTTGTTTTGGGAGTGAACGGAGTTGTCAGAACGTTGGTTTGTTTTCTATTAATAAAGTTTGACTGACTGACTTTAGCGCAGCTTCATCTAGCTTGATGAACCAACCCCAGCCACTACAGTAGTTTTTATTCTATGCGCCTTATAATGCAGTGCGCCTTATATATGAAAACAGTTTTAAAATAGGCCATTCATTGAAGGTGCGCCTTGTAATCCGATGCACCTTATAGCGCAGAAAATACGGTAATGTCCTAAAATTTAACTACGATGTAGGCAAAGGAGTCCTGAAGATTCTACTAATTTCATTAGGTGCAAAAAAGCCCGAGCTTACAGTATAGTTGTGGAGCATCAATTCCACAGTTTCCTGTTGACCATATTTGATGATCCAGGATTTTAGCTTGGACTCAGCTAGAGTGAGGAAGGCCTGCATGTGGTGTTTGTTCTCCAAGAATTCCATTTTAGCCAGGTGGACGCTAGAAGATGTAGAGACAAAGTTCATCCTAAAAAAAAGACAAAGTTCATACAGGGTATCAGACCTACCGCTTGACCCTCACATTCTGCTGCTCTGCCGAAAAGCAGAATGTGAAACCATGCCAAGTGAGGTAGCTCGTTTAATTCCAACAATGAATCTCAGTCAGTAATTGTTACTATTGTTTAGCATAGACAATCATTGCTTTTGTACTCTGGACTGTATTATACGGACTTCTTGTTTTGCCCACCTCTCAGCCATGTCCTGGAGCTGGTCTGGGGGAACAGCAACTCCACCAACACTTCGGTCTTTATGGATTCTCTGAAAGACCTGCTGGTGACTTTCCAGGCTCTTCAACACATCCTGCATAATGTACAGGAAAAACACACAAAAAGATGCATTAAATATCAGAATTTTAATGTATTTTCTTGACCCTAATACTTTGTCACAGAATTTGCAAACCTTGTGCTGCTCCAGAGCTCTATGTACGGTGCTAGCTGTGATGTCATGTGCCTGCTGGACGACGATCTCCTGCCGCAGGGCTCCTTCAGCCTCGTGCAGCCAGGCCCCCACCACATCCAGAGGAGCAGGCAGAGACCTGTCGAGCTTAAGATGCCAGTCCAGGAGCTGCAGGATTCAGAAAACAGATGAGGTACCAAAAAAGAGACTCCATGAGCTCCTGATAGAAAATAATTTACATTCATTCATATTTCTGTTTGAAAGGAGGCAGTGAATTACCAGCTTTTACATAGCACAGAAACATGCCACTGATGCTATAGACACATTTTTTAAGTGAAACCACATTTATTACATTATTATACAATGTGAATTGTGAATCATACTCAGAAAAAGCGCTGACCCACTGGATGTTTGATGGATTGCTTTGACTTAATCAATTTGTATTAGCCCAATAAACATAAAAAACCTTAAATTATGATCCCATTGTAAGCTGTAATATGAGGTCATTACTGCAATCAGATAATTGCTTCTTTTCATAGAGGTTGGTAGAGCACAAGGAAAGAGAAAAACAAATTTTAAAGACTACTGGAGACATGATGTCACACAGTGCCTCAGCAATATACAGTATGTTTTAATTTCTGTACTTCCTGTTGCCCGAATTGCAAGACAAAGCCATGATTTAGAAATTGTTGTCATGACGACTTGTATGATTCTATGGAGACAGCAGACTGTGACTTCTGCTTCTCTCACCCTATTGGAAACCCTTTCCCAGGCCTGTTTGACCAGAGCCTGATCCACAGTCAGCATCCCGTCCCTCTGAGTGGACTGCAGCGCTCCCTCCACCTGCTTTCTCCTCATCTCCAACTGGACACGAAGACTCTTGAACAACTGAAAAGGAAAAAAATAAGTCAGGTCCTGATCCCGTAGGGCAGGATGTTCAGAAATATTCATGATACACTATGAAGACATCAGAGTAGATGCTCCCACACATGTCACACCCTCTTCCCCTTGGTATTTAATCAGACCCTCATCAAATCTGTAGCTAATTGCCATAAAAAAAATTTAAAAAAAATGTCGCTCTGTCTGGCTTCAGATTCTCAGACCTGTGCAAAGAAAATGAGGAGACCCCACATGCTGCTGAATATGGAATGTATCCCGAGGCTCGGTGGAATAAGCCAGATTGACTGAAAATATGACGGCTGCTGTCTGATCCCCACAGTGTAATGCCACTGATTAAGCTAATAATAGGAGCGTCTGTGCCCAGTGTGCTAAGTTTAAACTGCACACACACCCAGACACACACACACACACTAACCTGGTACTGTTGAGCAAGATTGCCCTCAGTCTCCTGAGCCTGTATTGCATCTCTCTCCAGCTGGTCGAGCCACATTTTGAGCTCCCTCAGGCTCTTTCGCTGCTCCCTCTAGGAGGCCAGGGTGGTGGAGGAAGGGTGTGAGGGTGAATGACGGGTGCAAAGACGGACACGCAGATCGGGACGTGCAAAAGGGGAAATAAACAAGCAAATAAAATAAAAAAGGGAGAAAGAAGTGGAAAAAGTGATTAACCAGAGATATGTTTGAGAAACTGACAAAAGGGTAAAAGGAGGAAGAGGGTAAAAGAGGGGGCAGAGCTTGTACTGCTGAACATGTGTTCGCTTAATCCTCTGTGTCTCCCTGTAGGACAAAACGTCAAAAACCCACAGCTGCCAAACACACTCAGCTTAAACAGGCTACTTTGTCTAAGACCCCCTACTAACATTTCATTGGATTTTAAGTAACCATGACGATAATACTATACTGCTCAAAAGCTTGTGTGATAGACTATTCAGTTTGAGAGTCTCAGGCTATTCAGTTTTATCTCTTCACGTTGGCTCTGGTAGTAAGCCCGAACTTTTTTCTTTACGACAGCTTAAGACATTAAAGCAGATTAAGTTTATTCTAAAGGGACACAGTCCATTATCTGTCATATTTAATCACAGGAAGTTCCTGAAATATTTTTATAAACAGTGCTTCCATTGCTGTTTATTTTACAAATCAACACTTTGGTCACAGAAGTCGGAGTAAAACACAAAAATCACAAATATCCTAATCAGTGTTGTAAGATGACCAAAAAAAACACAGTGTGACATAGAAAGCTAGTGGTTGTAGGTCAGCTTTACAGCACATCACAGCTCTGGACAACCTTAAAATCAGGCAAACTCTATTCACAAGCTCTCCATCAAATATGCTGTATCAGACGCCAGAGGCTTTCATTGTCATGCTAATGGGGCCAGGAGCCATAGAGTGATGTGTTAACGCTCATAAATGGTAATATCACATCTTATTATACTGGACTTCCTTTTGTTATTATGGCTCTGAAACCCTGGGGCAGAGGTACCACATCAGGTAAGATAAAGCACCAGTATTAGCATATGGGCTCTATTTTGACATGGAAAAACTATGTTTAATCTCATCTTTACAATGTACAGTAGGCAGTGATACAGCAATCTAATAGAAGAGAAAGAAAAATAAGCAATAATCACATTTATATGGAAACCATGAATTTGTGTGGGTGCTAATTGCATTGAGCTGCAGAAAATGATTGAAAACCTGCCCCTGGGACCTTAAGTCACTACATAACCTACCTCCAACATTTCCTCTATATCACGAGGAGCGAGTTCATGCTGTAGGACAGAGGCCAGCACAACAACCACAGGAAAGCAGTCACCATACAAAAACACCAGAGAGAAAGACAAGGAGAGAAGCGAAGATAGAGATGACAGAGATGTACAAAAAAAGACATAAAACAGACAAGACTACGACCAGACAGTTTGTTTTCAACCTACTTTTAAAAAAATCACATAGCTGGAGGCTTACTGCATCACAGCATGAAGTAAATTGACAATTGAGAAAACGTATAAATGAACTGATTTAAAACAGCTTCACTGTATTGAATATTACATTTTAATAGGTTTAAACAAGTGTCAAACACTATTTGGAAATATACAGCTGTGCACACTTCAATTTAAGCCTCATTAAATAGACAAAACACATCAATAATATACATATGTCGTGGCTGAAGTTTGACAAACTAACGATGACACTTCAGGAGAGAGACAAAACATTTACGATGCGCAAAGAGAGAAGACAATGACAATGAAAGGCATATCCAGACTGAGACACATCTGACAGCTGGTTACCTCTTCTTCTGCCTGTCCCTCCGAGTCGCTCTGCTTTTGGTGAGGTTGGTGTTTCAGAAATTGGGCCACGTATGTCATAACAGATTTCTCATCTGGCTTGTCTACATCGACATCTGAGGAGGGAAACAGATTAATGTAATGAGAAGTCATGTAGCAATCAGGTTGACTATAAAGTCTTCAACTGATTCTCTCATTGAGACGAATAATGACCACTGATAGGAAAAGGCTAAACAGACAAGAGGCCTCCCAAATAAAAACAATCCTCAGCATTTTCAGATCAGTGTCCAAGTTTTGTTTGGAGGTTCCACCATGCTGAATCTCATGGGCTAATGGACCTTAATTATACTGATGTCAAGCTTGATTTGTCAGAGTTCATTCTGAAGGGCAGGCGTGAAGGGGCACAGATGGTGCTTGGCAGTGACACCGAGGTGCATATCTGATGCATCTGAGGCCCACTGTTGTATTTCTCTTGCTGTGTATGATGAAAAGCTAGTGATTTAACTCATTCACCTAAAGTGCGTGACAGGAATGTCACACGACAGCAGGAAAAAAAAGAAAAGGAAATACAAAGGCTATAATCGTTATGTGATCACGTGATGTAGTAGGTATGTGGTTGGCTGTGATTTGAAACAAAGCCCCGTTCAGTTCAGTTTTCATAAACCTAACGACAAAGTCTCTCGGAAATGCTATAAGAAATGTTATTTACCCTCTGGGTCAAGAAGCTGAGGAATGCCTAGCTCCGTCTCAGCCAATAAGAAGGCTTCCTGGAGATTTTCTCGATTGGGCCTCCTCCATACACGTTCCATGTCAACTAGATTTGGCTGGAGGACATTGATAACTGCAAAGAATGCTAAACCATTGCGCCAACTGGGCCCAAAGTCCTTCACCTCAAGCCCAAGAGGTCTAGAAATGACAGAAGATCAAAAGGTCAGGAAATAGAGAAAGACAACATATGCTCCTGAAGCTTTGGGAGCATTCTCACATTGCACTGAATGATGATACATTTTAGAAACTGCATTTAGCGTATTTGTTTTCGCAAAGACACCTGACTATTAAAAGAGGCTTCATACTTGGCGGCTGTATGCTGAACCCATCTCAGTAATGCCTTTCTGGCTCCACCCTGCAGAGGGGGGAGGGGTTTCCTTTTCACAGGTGGGCTGGTGGCCTCAGTGCTGCTGGTGGAGCTGTCCAGTGAAGAGGTGCTGCTGGACAAAGCTTGGAGTGCTGGTAGGCTACTGGTTAGCTCCTCAATCTGTGGAGGAAATCAGGAAATGTCAGGCTGAATCATAATCATAACTAATAACCGTCTTCTGTTAGATTTGATGAACACTAGTGAAGCACAGCACCTCTGAACGTATAATTTTGTTATCCAGCATTTTTTATCTTTGGCCTTCATTGATTGTCTCCCCACGGTAAGTTTGACCTCCTGTGTGATACCACAGTGTTTTATTTGTAAATGTAGCCAATCAAATTAAAATATTAAAAAGTGTGGCCAGTGTTGCAGCTCTCACTACAATCATTGTTGATCCTTGACACCCCAGATCACACATTTACATCACCGCACCGCTGCTGTGACTATGCCCGGACTGAACAATCGTGCATAAAATCATTTCATCTTCACTTGACCACCCAATATACAGCATTCACTTATAGACAAATTATTACGTTTACACTTTGTTTTTGTGCACTTGCTATTGTTGGCCACTGAGTTACACTTTCCTGTAAATCTGATTATAGGAGTTGCGTTTCATTAACAAATGAAGGCTTATTCATTAATCTGGGCTTTATCCAAGTGCGGGAAAGAAAATCTCAGTATGCACATGACTTCCCAAAATGTCACTCAGGTCACAACAGTTCATCAGCACAAATAATCTACTTTTCTCTCTACAGCCAGCAAACTGCTCACAACTCAGAAAATGCATAAATAAAACACATCAATATGTCAGTAAGTGAATAAGTAGATTTCCCAGTGTTGTGCATTTCCTTTATTTAATATCCTGACGTTTGCTGGAATAGCAGGCATTTACATGAGCTGATGTTGCTAAGAGACCGGTCGTATTGTGATTAAGTTCTTGTCGATCTGTGAATGTCTGAAATGCCTGAGGTAGCCGCTGCTCATTTTCACTGTGGATGCTTTGAAAGATAGATATTTCCATTTTAAACGTCTCTTTAGTTCAAATTGCTTTGCTTTTTGCCGGCAAGAAAAAAATAAATATTTCAAGCCTCCTGCTTTCCTAATAAGTACCCTGCTGAGTGTATGTTCTTAGCCATGTTATTTGTCCGTTTAAAGTTGCTGAGCCATTCGGGATGAATTTTTGTGTGCAGTAACTTTATTCTCTAAAAAATAATAATGTGCAGAACTGTGTATATTGCATTCAGATAATCACATGTATCTTAAGATTTACCTGGAAATAGAGGATGATGGTCCACACCAACCCCAGTACAATGGATGGCCGTCCGTCCACAATGTCTGTGGAGTTGATGTTCACTAATTTGATCTGTGCCAAAACATAATATCCAGCATTGAAATACTTCACTCACATATTTATCTGTTATCTTGAACTGCACTATAACCTCATACAGAAGTGGATTAGGTGCACACAAGTTTATATATGAGCTGTCAGACATGTGATGTATTAGCACTACTGGATGCAGATAAGTCTGGACCCTATCTACTCCATGTCCTGAACAAACCACTGCTGTAATGTTATGAATACTGACCGGAGATCCTCTGTAGGCAGACTGAGGGGCAGATAAGAAAAGATGAAGAGCGAGAGAAGGAGCAGGGAGAGGGGCGGAGACAAAGAGAGAGAGACACAGCATTTAGAAGTACTCAAGATGCATTTGATTGAAAGCGAACGCCTCATTGACTGTGAGATGGCAGATACCGTAGCATCTCTGAGGTGAGAGTGGCTGGCTGAGAGCAGAGATCTATCACCGCTACACAGGCAACGGGGATTATGTCCAGCAGGGACGGACAGAAAGAAAAGGGAGAGTGGGGCAGAGATGAGCAAGAAGAGGGAGACAGGAGAGCGCTGTATCTTGTGATATGATGAAGTATTCTATATTATCGCACGGAGGGTTATATCACCGAGGCGCCGCAGCACAACAGGTCATCATATGGTAATACCCGTCACTCCGTATAGGTAAACAAGCATGGAAGAGGAGATTGGGGGCAGGCGAGGGCAGCGTGGGGAAGCGTGGGATAGCGGCTGATAAGAATATATGCAATACATGGGTTTATATTGGAAAACACAGCAGGTTATCCTAGCGAATCAAAACAGCAGTGTGAGGCTGGAATGGGAAATGGCGGTGTTGTGTAACCACACACACAAACACAAGAACACAGGTTGGTACACATGATGTTTAAATAAATAAGCACTTGTCAGCATTAGTCAATTTTTTGGCATTTTGGTTGCTAGTCAGATAAAACGTGCTCTTTGAGGACATCACCTCGCGTTCTGGGAAATTGTGATGTAAAATTTTTTTCTATTTTCTGTCATTTTACAGCCTTGAGGGGAAAAATAAACAGATTAAATGATGATGAAAATGAGTGTAAGTTGCACCCCCTGCTTGACACGAGAGCTGAGGATTTGATTTCCCCTGTTAGATACATATATTACAGGGTTTTTCAACAGTTTCTAAACATGAGTTATGAAACGGTAAACATCATGATGCCACTGCACACTCATTTTCCATGATGCACACACACGGGAGACAAACACGCATCAGACATAAAGCAAAATGTAAATACGATCTGAAACGTACAACAGATTTACACACAGAGCATATTTACATTTAATTTTCAACTGAAAATTACACAGTCGCACACACACACACACCAGCACAGACATATGCAGCAGAGTGCCCACTGACTTCTCATCTCCAGACAGCAGATTACTGGTGTAGGATTTACAGTTTTAACCCTGTCACACTTGAGGAAGACAAATCAATGTCCCCGCAGACACCAGCTCATACTTATAGCTTTATTTATGTATATCCAAGGACGAGGCAGGAAAAGCTCTGGGAATGTTTCGCTAATCTCACGGAGGGGCAGTCGATGCGTTTAGATGATTACATCCAAAACCATATCGAGTGATTTTTGATGTAACGAAGCTTGGGAACGAAACCACGTTGCAAGATTTTCCATCATTTATATACAGCCACACAAATGTGATCAAAGTCACCCAACAAAATCTTTGCAGGGATGAAACAAAAAAACAGAAGATACAGTTTTGCGCTCTCAGGACAAACGAGGGACCTGGGAAGGTGGAGAGAGTAAGCGAGGCGAGGAGGAAGGGGAAACAGGTCACACAAGGTCAGGATTCAATATTTGCACCCACAAGGCAGCAGATGAGCAGAGAGAGCAGTGGGATTGTAAAAGACAGAAAAAAAAGATAAAAAGAAGGTAGTGAACTCTTACCTTCCTACCCTCGAGGAATTTTAGCGCTGTGCCGATGTTGGCGACCCAGTGGATCCTCTTTAGCTTCTTGCCCTGCTCACATGGCTGGAAGGAAAAGAGAGAACAATGGAGATGAAAAGAAAGAAATAAAGAGACAGAAAGGGAAAATATCGTGTGGATAAATTTAGTCATAAGAAAAGCAGGTATGTGAGATGTTACTAAATAAGTATTAAATGTATGGGAATTCAGCACACAAGCAGAAATACAGTTACAAACAGATAACAACACAAAGATTAGGACAGATGATATAGATTCTGAAATAATGTGAAAAATACACAGAGGTCCAATCAGAGTTGTGTTTGAGTATAAACAACCAGATCAATAGGACATAGCTTAGACCTTAGGCAATATTGGCCAAGTAAAATCCTAAAGCTCTGTGTGTTTGTGTGTGTGTGTGTGTGAACTCTGATCTGTCCTTGTTAATCTGGGCTTTCCCACTCGATTCAAACATCCTAATAAAAGCAGATCAATAAACATTTCCATACA